>VZUA01065426.1:6352-20102 GCA_013401035.1 Horornis vulcanius
AAAAAAAACAAAAAAAAATTCCCAGTGAACTTGGCTTTATCTGCTAAAGGGATGCCGTTAGCACCCCATGTTAGACAAGGTGTGAGAAAGGTTACTGATGAAGGGGCTCTGCCTCTCCCTGGTGTCCTGCCTTGCTGGCTGGTGCACAGGGCAATGTGGCCAAAGAGGTGAGTAGCCACAAAGGCCATTCCTGATTCCAGCAGTCTCTGAGATGTGGACAACACTGGCACAGAACCTGACACTGGCTCTACTGGCCCACTTGTTTTCTGTATTTTTTTTTTTCTGTGCTTGAGGAGAAAGTTTACTTATGATGACGATTTTTAAAAGCCTTTAATCACAGGTAAGCTTTTTTTAGCTGAAATAGTTTCACAGTGGAAGTAATCAAACTTTGGAGTTTTTCCTATCTTATATCCTCACCTGCTCCTAATCCTACCATTACCTGAGGTTTCCTTCTCGAATAATGTTTTTCTTTCGTCCACAACGTCAAGAATATAAACAAATAAACCGATAGCCCCTCACTCTCCCAGATGGCAAGTCCCTTTGCAAGTCTGGAGTCATTGCCCTGATTCTTTATATTCCTGGTGCCACCCAGTGTTGAAAGCCTGGAAGCGGCACTGCAAAGGCACGAGCTTGGGAAGCCCCAGGCGACCGGTGCCTCTGGCACGTGTCCTGCAGCCAGGACCTCGCTGCCACCTGTTGTCACCATGCACAGAAGCCCAAAATCTTAAACCATCTATTCACAGCACAGTAACACAGAAACAGCCCACGCTGGTGCCCCCAAGGAGGACCTCAACCAAAGAACCCCTGGGTTTTATAACCTCAGAGTCCATCCACAGGCACTGCTATTCATCCACCCATGCCACTGCTATCACCTGTCTTCTCCTTTCTTATCCAATAGACCAGCAATTCCCAGCTTCTACAGTCTCTCACTGTTCACTGCCTGCCTGGCCATGGTGATAGTTGTTATCCCAAAGGCTGGCAGTTCACAGCCTCTTCTCTCTGGCTCCCACCCTGAGCTCAATTTGTATATCACTCTGCAGCCTGCCAGCAGAGCGACCTGGACCATTATGTACTCCTCTACCAGCAGCAGCGCTATCTTTCTATCCACAAACACAAGATGGCAAAATCAAGTTTCTTAATCATTCCACCACTCTTGCCAACACCCTTCAAGCATCTTCCGAGAAGATGACTTCACAAAGTGGTTTAAGACAAGTTAATATTTCCCTGTTGCTGAAAGGGTTGTGGTTTTTCTTCCCATCTCTGCTCCTGGTTCATGATCCAAACTTCTGTCACTTAACACATGCCAGGCTTCACGGGGTTTTTTGATCACGCAGTGAGACAACAGAGATTTATAAAATATCAGAAAAGGCTTTGGGGGTATTGCTGGGTTGGCAAGTTGAATTACAAGAACTCAAGAGCTACTACAAACAAGGTGTGGGGCACCTCACAGAAAAAGTGAAGGACCACCTCTTTGTCCTTTTAACAGCAAGATGCTCATTTGCATCCTTCAACAAGAGACAGCACTCATGGATAACCAACTCAGCTAGAAAAGGCAAGCTGGTGTCTCTTATTTTAGCTTTTCTTTAATGCTGCAGAATGGTATTCCAATCATTGGCTGTTATGATATAGTCCCAGTTTTAAGAAGAACTGGATTCAAATGGCTTACTTGTTCCTCTTTGCCAAAGTCAGAGCTGAGAAAATGGGGCAGCCCAGAGTGTCATTTCTGTAAAGTATCAGGTTACAAACATTGTCTGAAACAGGCAGAAGCTTTTTTAAAAAAAGGAAAAAAGGGGGACGGGGAAGAAAAAATTGGAAGAAGAAAATGAAAAAGGGAAAAAGAGGCAGGGAAGAAAAAATGGGTAAGAAAAAAAGGGAGAAGAAAAAGAGAGGGGAAAAAAAAGGGGGGGGAAAAAACACACCTAAAAATATTTTCATTTTTTTCTCAGGGTACTCTACAAGTTTTTGTTTATCTGAGCAAGCCACAAACATAAGCCTCTGTATCTGCACGCCAATTTCTGCCCAGTTACTGTGAATCCAGGTTCCTTATGAATCAGCATTAGCACAAGGCTTGCCCAAACACAACATTCTGCTCTGAAATTATGCCTCATGTTGGAAGTTCCCCACCTCAGTTCAAAGTCCTGCTTTCCCCATGCCTGTCTAGTGCCTTTTTCAAAATTTTTACACCACTTTGGGGAGTTTTATCCCACTCCCATTGCTTCCTTGGTGGCTGAAAGCTCTGGAGAATGGGCAACAGGAGTCCTTGTCCAGGCAGAGATAAAGGCTGTGCTAGTCACAGCTGTGTTTAAATTCACTGCTAGTTTTACTAGAGACAAAAACAGGGACTGCAGAACCTCAAAATAATGTCAGAAGAAATCTAGAGTTGCTAAAAGAAAAAGAGAGCCATTAGACATGGACAGACACCCCCCCCTCCTTTATGCAGAATAGCTGGCTGTTAAATTTAAGCACTTACTTTTAAGTATCCACTCTTAGCTGATTGTTATCTGACACTGGAAAACTGAGTTTAAAAACACAGGTATTTCGGGAGACCCTGCAAATCACCATTTTCTTTTTTAAATAAGGCTTTACAATTTGTAAAGAAAATTATCTCATTGAGGAGGTATATAAAAAAAAAAATCTGTCTGGTTTTACCAGAGCTACAGGCAGCTGTGAATTTCTTTACAAAGTAACTGAAACCAAAACCAGTTTTTTGCAATTGGCATCCCATCAACTCACAATCCTCACAGATTAACACTATGAAGTTCAGTTTCCACCTAACTACCCCTTTGGATTTCTTTGTAACACCACCAATGACAACCAAAGGAGCTGTGTTTGTGCAGGACTGCTAGAGCTTCACAAAATGTACTAGGCAAATGGTACCAAACTTTAAAATGTTGCAAAATTAACTGGTTATTAAGTACCATTATTGATCTATGAAAATGCACACTTTCATGCTCCTATTCAGACCAGGGCATGGAAATCTAAATGCAAATTTTCTGTCCCTGATCTCTCATACCCTCCCCCAAAACCGTCTCAGTGGAGCCACTTCCCTGATCCCATGAAAAAATGCCAGAACAGGTGAACCACAAAATGGTAGACTTTGATTAACTGTGGTTTTCAATAAATTAAACTCAGTAAACATGACAAAGTTTTTAAAAAAATTTAACAAGAATTTAAAAAAAATGTTTTTTGGAATTACATAATCCAATTAGTTCCTCCTTCCTGTGCACCTTATATCCATAACCAGCACAATTAATAAGATATACAAACTGTAGCAAATTGTACCATCTGACAAGCTGGCCTGGAGTTCCTCTGCACAAAACATTATCCCCTGTATTTTTCAGAGAAAAAATATTTCAATATTCCCTTTAGAGATAAAACTTCATTCAAAGCTAAATGTTCCAATTAATTTTGTAAACCACCCTTCACTTCATGACGGTTAATAATTTAAAATCTCATAAGACTGGCAACAAACTGACCATAAAATTGCCATCACAGTTCTTCCAGAGAAAAGTGCTTTTAAAGAGGAGAGTGATAAGGCACGTCTGCCTGTTTATTACAAAAAAAATTACAGCATGAGCACGAACATAGCTAAAAAGCTGATTGCTGGCCATGTCTTAGCAAGATTTCGTGTGCAACAGATGCTGTTCTTATAGTTTTCTGCAGGTTATAATTTATATGACAGGTAAGTAATCACCAACATGTGATAGCTGTGCTTTTGAAGGGCTGCAGCTACATCCTATAGATGAAAGAACCTGTCAGTGTCCACTGTTCTGCAGATAGATCCCAAAAAACTGACTGCTTCAGTTTCATGAGGCGTACTGCTAATTTCTGTTAATCTAGGAGAAAAGAGAAGGCCAGTGGATGACAGTCATAAAACAGTACTGAAAAACTAGTAACTTAAAAAACCCTAAATCCTTCATATTAAGCAGTCATTGCTCAGTAATGTTTAGTCATAAATTATGGTGGTTTCGGTTTTGTTTTGCTGCGAACTTCAGTCTTATAAATATTTTAATGTGGAATTAGTACAGTCTTTATGATGTCTGATCCTCTCTCAAAGGCATAACGTGGAAGTGACTGAAAAGACTGGTACTAACTTCAAAGAGCAAAACAACACATTTCACTGTTGAGAGCAAACAAAATCAAGAAGGAAACTTCAAAGAAGGGAGAAAAGAAAAAAAGCAGCTGAAAAACAGAGTAGGTGGGAAAATTGAGCTATGATTAGCCCCATTTCAGAGGCAGCCTACAGCAAGCTATACTTGAACTGGGGTCTCTTCCACACAGCAGTCTTGCAGTTAACTGAGCAGCAGCTAACGCTTGTCTGCAGTGGGCAGGGAGGTAAAAGAGGCCTCCCTCCCTCCCCAGTGTCCTCTCATCTCCTCCTGTGAGACACCCTGGGCCCCAAATTCTGCCCCACTAGAGTCAGGCTGGACAGCTTCCCGCCACAGACCAGGGCTGAGCTACCAGTGTTGCCTGCCTTGTCCTGAGAAGGAGCTTTCCAGCCACAGTGCTGGTCCCAGCTCGGCCTGCATTCATCCCCTGTCCCTTCTAAGGAAATCACAGCCTGAACAGGATGGAGACTGTGAAACAGATAATTAGTTAACACCTCCTTCACAAAAATCATCTCTGCAAAGTGGCAGCTCTCAATTTCTAAGGACTTTGCCTTTAAAGAAAACCAGATTTCTTGAACTATAATGGATGATGGGAACAATACTGTACTTGTCTGCCTCCAAAGTATCCCAGAAACCCTTGGAAACCATCAGTTACAAGGATTAAATATTTTCAGTTTCTGGCAGCAACTTGCAAACCCTTCTCATATGACTAGCAAGAACAACAAAAAAAAGTTAACAAGGGTATTCACAAAAGTGGAGTTTCACAATTACTCATACATATAAAAATTCACACACAATATATTACAGTGAATATAGATTCACAAAAATGATCTGCTATGAAATTCACACGGACGCATTAAGTGGTGCTTAAGTAACACACTGGGGAAATGCCAGTTGTAGTGTGAATAATTAATCTGAACAGCAAGTTGGCAAGAGGTCTCAACGTGAAATATTGTTTGAGTATGGAAAACCTTCTTGAATAATAACCGAACTTATTTGTATGGTCATAGTCAGTTCACAGATAATTCACTACTATGAAAAAAAAAGAGCCATATTCATCAGATAAAAACATTTACTGAGAACAGCTCATGTCAATTCACTCTGTAAACTGTTCCCCTATGCTGAGTTCTTGTTTTGCTTTTGATAGTAAAAGATTGTATCAGAGCATGTCTTTGGAAATAATGTCAAAACTATGAGTGAAACCAGCAAGCTGTCTCCATCCCTGGAGATAGTCCAGGTGTGGAGCCTAGTGGCTGAAAGAAAACTTCTCTCTGTAGAGTATCTATCCCACCTTTGAGACCTTTTCTGCAAAAGCACTTCAAATACATGCATTCAGAGGGGTTGTTTTTAAAATATGTGACAGATCTTCAAGCTTTTCTCTTGAGAATTGTTTGTTCTTTAGGGCTACCTTTTCTAACAGAATTTACAAAAAAATCTGTATTTTAGGTGTGAATCATTACTAGGGATCCAAAACTAATACTATGCTGAGTATACTTACACCAGTAAGTCACTCTGGCATGCACATTTTAATTTATAACTGTATACCCTCAAGAAGTTAGAAGCAGTACACCTTTTACTGCTGCATATCCCTGCTTGTTGATATAGATGTTTACTTAGGAACGTACCACCTATTAAGTAAAAGCAAACAAAACCTATGAAGAACAAAGAAAAACCTTGTTGGTACTCTGACCAGGACTCAGCCTTAATCACCGTTGATGGATGAAACTCTTCACCATTATTAGCTGTGCAACTGGGATTGCAAGCCACCTGCTAACAATATTAATAGCATTTTCTCTGTCTTGTACAGAATTAACAGCACACAATGCCACTATTCATTTTGCTCCCTGTTGGTTTCTGTCACAGCCATCTTGGTGCAAAGACACAGCACAGAGATGGTTTTATTGCCAACCTGTGAGGGTGATATCATCATCTTCTATGATTTGCTCTTCTGCGACATCCAGGGAGTTCTCAGTGATCATGTCACTGGGTTCATCCACACAGGTTAAGCCAGAGTAGTTATGTAGGAGTTCTGCACTAGGAACATGCTCCACGATGACAGCAGGGAAAATAGATGGATCACCAAGCTGGGGGGTGGAGGAAAAAAACAACAAAATGTTAGTTAGACTGCATCCAATCTAGCCACTTAATGACTAATACTTCAGCAGACCTGTACTAAACCACCTGGATATTAAACAGTCAGGAGGGAGTACTAAAGGACAAGATGATTTTTAGCACCTGAAAGCAGATAGCAGCAGTGTTCCACCAGGAGCCAGAGGCTGAATATTGCTGTTGTATCTACTGTACTGACTGTACTTCAGTACATAACACCAGACTTGCATGACATAGTTTTGCAGCGTTAAAGCTGACAATACAGAGGAGAGGCACACCGCAGTAAGTGCTAAACTTTGCTGGCAATAATACTGGGTGAGCAACTTGCTGCAAACACCTTTACCTTTTGCTCTTCCCATCAAGCTGAGAGAGAAGGAGGCTGTGAGGAGTGGACAAAGCTCTCACAGGCACCAAATTTCCTATGAGACACTATTTGAAAATCACTATTTTAAGGGATGTTTGCTACAGAAGGAAGGGGTGTAACAGGTTGATGTAAGTGCTGTAATACGTTCCCTCTCTAATTCTTATGGCTTTAGTCATTTGCTATTACTCACACCACACCCTCCTCACCACTGTTCTTCCTAAGTCTGCTTTTAGACATAAACCTTTGGTCTTGATAGTCATTTTGCATCAGATACAGAAGAAAAGAGGCAGCTGGGAAACAAAAATCAAACTGACTAGCAATAACAGCAAGATGCACACTCTCTGAAAAGGCAATCGCTCAACAGGAAGAGGTTTTCAGCAAATAACATCTACTACAGACACTGTATTTTTCAAAGTGAGTATTTTAAAATGTCATTTGCAGGAAGAAAGTCATGGCAGATTGATAGCAGAACAGGTTCAATGAAAGTCTAGTGTAACTCTAAGGTTCTCTGACTACAAAAATAAAATACATTATGAATGTGTCAAGCTTAAAAACAAGAAAAAGACCTAAAAAGTTGCTAAAACATATTTCTGACAAAACTAGTGTATATACATTTGGCCCCACCCTCCACAGAAGAGCATAGATATGTATAGATCATAGAATGAATGGCCTGGGTTGGAAGAAACCTTAAAATCACTAGTTCTAATCTCCCTGCCGTGGACTACATTTCCACTACATCAGGTTGCTCAAAGTTCCACCCAGCCTAGCCTTAAACACTTCCAGGGACAGAAATCTGCAACTTCTCTGAGCAACCTTTCCAGTACCCTTCCACCCTCACAGTAAAGAACTTTTTCCCAATATCTAATCTAAACCTACCATCTATTAAGTTTGAAGTCATTCCCACCTGCACTGCCACCATACACTCTTGAAAATAGTCTTGATCTTTCCTGTAGGTTCCCTTCAGGTATTGGAAGGAAGATCAAGCAGGTTTTTTTAACCATACAAGTTAAAAACCCAAGGGAAAAAATCAACTGTATCATTATGCCCTTGTTTAAGAATTACTCATCTCTCACTCTTGCCACTATGCACACTGCCACCGACAGAAAATGGTATCTGTTAAACCCAGACAACAGCTATGGGAGTAAGCCTCCCCTAGGGAAGAGTCTGGATCCTAAGTACTGAAAGTAGAAAATGCAATTAGAAGTTTTAAAAGGCAGTAATTACCACTTTAAATTGCTCTGTGTTTTGTAAAACATGTCTCAGCAAAAACTGTGGTAAAGGGCAACCAGGAAAATAAAAACTAAAACTAAGAACTAGTATTTTAATGTGCTTCCATCATAGACAGTCTCCTAAAAAAAAAAAAAAAAAAAACCCAAAAAAAGTGAACAAAACCAAAATTTAAAAGACCAAATAAATAATGACCTATTCTATGAAACATGTTTCAAAAGACAGCAATATGGTCGAAGATCAATAAAAATGAACAAAGTGCAGACCAGTTAAAACCCTCTTGTGCAATCTTATCACCAGATGACAGGTGTATATCAAGTCAAGCAATGGGACAGCTGTTACCCCACACCTTTGTGGGCACCTCCAACCAATGCTGTACCGTGCCAGAGCTGAGAAACCAGAAATCATTGATGGCCAAGAGGTCCCTACTGCTCCTCAGCAAAAATCATGTTCACATTTTGCATCCAATTTGTTTGCTGACCCTAACATCCTTGATTCTATTTGCTTCCAGGCAAGAATAAACAAATAAATTTGATTAAGTAAAACCCACACCAATAAGAAAAGATAAAACACTGTAAAGAGAGAAGAAAAGCAAAAAACTATATTAATTAAAAAAATTATTTTCAACAATACATTCTATAAGCTACAAGGCAGATGGGTCCATGACAGCCTCATTCCTGAGATACAATTATGTTCTAAAAATAGTTTAAATACCTCAGTTTCAGTAATATGCCACGATACATAATTTTTGGGATTTAAGTTACAGACAGCTGTAACATAGGCACTTGGATATGAGCTAGGAACCCCAAGTTTCCTTCCTAGCCAGCAGCCAGAAATGGTTATTTCTAGGGCACAATTTCCCTGCCCAGTTCTAGGCTCCTGTGCTATGACAGGATGTCATGCCCTAAGAACACCTACTTCTCTGCATTGACTATGAAATGGCAGAGGCATTGGGGTGCTCATTTCTGGTGTAGGCATCTGTGTCCTGCACACTCGTCAGCAAGGCCAGCTTCCTCCTCCCCGCCACATCTGCGCAGCGAGGCGCGCTCCTCTCGCCCTGCTTCCACCCTTGCACCAGCTCAACAGCTGCAGTGTCTGCAGCCACAGATCGAGTTGCCTGTGCTCAAGATAAGCCTTACATTAGTTTCTTCTGGAGAAAAAAATTACTTTGGCTCAGCACTGTCTTTCTCTAAGGACTGATGCTCATGCCACTGGCCTGGCCTCTGAGAGGATAAGTTGTAGAAAATGTTACAGAATAATAAACAAAACACAGATAAAATCAACTGATTGTCACATGTTTTCAGATCAGTTTTTCAAAGCCCTATTTATATTACACCCTTCTCTCTGTGCTATGAAACCTTGTTACAAAGGCCCAAACATCCACATGTTTCTAAAATATGCTCCACTACTGACCAGAATATTTCCTGTGGTACTTAACTGTGCTGCTTCATGAGGTTCAGGAGGACTTGGTTTGATCCATATGATGAGATCTGAACTGCTCGGCAAGGTTAAACTGTATTTTGACCATATCTAGAAATGTCCATCATACACACACTCTGATATGGTCGCTGTGTCAGTCTGCAGGCAGAGAAACCCCCATAGCAGGGCAATACCTTGTGTATCCTGGTGCCAGACTACCCAAGGAAGCTGCTGACACACTATGCTTCCAAAAGAATGGAGATGAACAGAAAAGCATTCACTATGGTAAGACACTTTAAATGTACTATTTTTCACTTAATCACAGTTTTGAACTGGGAGAATCAGAGTAAACATCACTTCTTGTGGCTTTTTATTTTAAAACTATTGTTGTAATTGCTTCCGATTCATACCCTACAGTGGTACTATGTATGGACCTTCCTTCCTGCCATGGTTGTGAAAATGAAAGGAAAGAACTAATTCTAATATGCTCCTATTGAGAAAAGCATTCACACAACTGCAAACATTTAATTTGAAATGCTTTTTTGTGGAAGTGGTCATTGCTTTTTTATACAGTACTTGCAATTGGTTATGATTTCATTAACAAGCCTTTCATTCAGTTTTAAAAGCTAGTACTAATGTACACAGATGTACACATGACTGTTGTGAAGTAATCTCACCTTGGTACTTCTATGTTTTTGATTTAGCTGAAAGCACCTGAATCCCAGTTGAGAGCCAAGCTAAGCCTTCCTCTAGCTCTTGTTTTGTAAGACACAAAAATAACTGCACACATCTGGAACTGCAAAAGAGCCCTTTTTTACTACGGCTCCCTTTGAATCTAGTGTGTTAGGAGAATTACGCACAGGGAAAGCATTAAATTAAGAACTACTAGGTAGTGATTCAATTAACACAAGTTAAATTACCACCCTAATAGCAAAATCACAAAATAATTTATTTCTAATACAAACATGCGTCTATATGCTCTAGCAAAGAGTGCAAACTATCCCAAAGTTTTAAAGAAGTCCCAAATTAAAATGTCAGCAATGATTTTCAAGAAATTGACACAGAGATCCACAGAACAACAATTTATGTATTTTTAAATTTCTCCTACTTCTGCTGCTTCATGTTTCTCATACAAAATACAGGTAAAATATGACACCTTAGCTCCAGCAAAGCTTTGACTTGGCTTCAACCCATCTCCCATGTCTGCTGGGCACATAAAACAATTGAGCTACTGCTAAAATCTTCCCAAATCTAAGACACCAAATCTCTCCAGTCTGACCTTTACAGAGGAGTGTAAACTTCATACAGATGCTGAAGTCCATGGAAAGTCCCGTGAGCAGGTCGCTGAAAGCACTGGTTACTCCACAAGCCCCTGAAAACTGAACACAGTCCTCCTCTGGGGGCTAAAAGCAGCAATCTTCCTTCCTGCCCTCTAATTCTTTTAGTGTGTTTGACATGCTGACAAGGTGTTTCTTTTTTTCTCTGAAAATTGTCTCATGAACTGTCACCAGCTGACAGAAGATCAAAACACCATCCTGGCCACAGAAATGGAAAATAAGGAAGGGGATTTCTTCTGCTTTGGAGGTACTGTCTTCTCATACTACAAGTCTTTAAGGATGACAGCTTGTCCCAGGAATAAGATGACTAGCTTTTAACTGGTGTGGAATAAATTTTGTGCAAGTGAGTAATAGGTGGGAAGAAACACATGCAATAGATTGTAGAAGGGAAAAGCTACATGAAAAAAAAAAAAAAAGGGAGAAAGCAACCTCTGGGAAAAAGAATAACTGTCTTTTTAACCAAACAACAGTATTCAGACTCACAATACCGATGGTCACTTATATTAAACCTCCACCATGCCCCCCCCCACCAAGAACAAATAAAACACCCCAAAAAACTAAACAGATTAGGGGAAGTGGCCCTAGTGCCTTTGGTTTTCCCTTGCTGACAGTCCCTGTGCAGAGGCAGCTTCTCAACTTTAAAGCTATTCCAACTGCCAGCATCTATGAAGGGATGAAATTGCACAGAGGGATGCTGCTAGCAGAGACATGATGCTCACTTTTCTGGGAAGACAACCTCATTACAGATTTCATATTTTCCTTAAAGTCTTCATAAAACTGCAACTGGCTAAGGGGGAGGAACCTTCTGCAGGAGCTGGAAATAGCCAAAAAATATAGACCTTCATCTTGACTAGGTGGCTTAATCCTTCTGAAAGCCCATGGCTATATCAGGGAACATGGAAGACCAAATGTAGGCAGGAGATGATGGTGCAGAAGTCATGGCTCAACCTAAGATCTCAGACCCCTCTTTACCAGAAGAAAGAAAGAAACAAATGCCAGAGGTACAGAAGGGGTCTTCAGGCACAGGTTACTACAAGCATCAGAGCCACCTGAGAGAGCACAGCCCGACACAGAGTAGTCATGCTGGGAATGATGTTAGCAATTTAACGGTTGTAATGATTCAACTTCTCCCTGGCACTATTTAAAATTTCCCACTATGGATCTAGCCACTGTGGCTGCTTTTATTCAGCTTTTTAAATTAAGAATGTCTTGGTCAAATATCACATTAGCTGTAAGTCCACAAAGGACTAAATGAAAAGGCATTGAGAGAAGAAGCTGCAGATAGGAAGAGAAGCAGGTTTAGGCAGCAGCGTTGACTTGGGCAAAGCCTGCAGGAACTCCTGCTCAATTTTATGTATGCAGTTTCTGTCTCCCAACAACAACAACAATAAAAAAAAACCAAAAAACAAACAAACAAACAAACAAAAAAAAAAAAAAACCAAACAAAACGAAAACACAGAAAAGAGGAAGAAAAAAAGAGCAAACTCTCTATTTTAATCAGATCTCTGATATAGCAGAAGCTAGACAGGTTATGAGTAGCTTTAGGCCAAGCCACTTGTTTCCTTCTGAAAATTTTAAGGATATTTTCATTTCATTTCTTCCTCACCACAGATCTACTGTGTGATAAATGAACTCTCCAAGAATAACAAAAAATTAAAAAATCATTCTTTTCAAAACTGCAAAGGATAAAGCTGATAAGAGCAAGCCTTTCCCGTTCACACGGGTCCATGTGATTGAGCCCCTCCCATTGGCATCTGCCACTGAATGCTGACTGCTTACATTTGCAAATGGACTGTTCATAATTTATGGTTGTTTAACCAAGACTTTAAAAAAAAGTAAAATTTAAACAAAATAGCCATGAATTATGACTTCCCTGAAATACTGAGCATAGTTGCCACTTAGACCCTGAACCTCTCCCCACAGCTGTTCCATGTCCCAAGAGCTCTTGGTACAAAAGAGCTCCAGGCAAAGATTTGACAAGAAGAAAAGTACCAAAGTTCTTAAAATGCCAGCTTGTGGGGGCATTGTAAAAATAATTACCCAAAGATGAGTTAAATGACACCTTTTGTATATGATGAAGATCCAAAAAAATGCTTTTGCCCAACACAGAGCAGTTACAGAGCTAAAATTTTTGCAAAGTACAAAAATTATGTTATCTATCCTTAAACACAACTAATCTAAGAATTTAAAAACTTTAGAACTAGCAATAGCTCCTGTGTAGTAAGAAGCAGGTCAATCAAGTATAAGCAAGAAGCAGTCTTTTTGTGCTATGTGCTATGAGCCCTTGGCCAAATTAAACCTTCCTCCAGTTTCCCAGGTCTTTGCCTGCGCAGGACTTCTCTTCTACAACTGAGCATTAAAGATTTACAGGTAAATCAGCCAGCTAGCTAGCTACCTGCATCTTCGATAGCTGAACCAAGTGAACCCAGTGACTTAAAAGGGGCTTGCATCTGACTGCAGCAATGAACTTCCTGCGATACACCCTCTATCTCCAGCCCTACACACCTTTGATTTCATCACCTTTAGGGTATACTACAGGACATCTTTTCTTAAGACTTCATCTAGAGCAGAATTCAGTGGGGTTATGAGATAAACATCAAGGTTAAGTTTATACTGAAGCTGGAGAAAGTTCTGTTTAGAAAGGTTTTACTGTCCTGCTGAGCGCTCTTTAGTATTTCTAAAGTTTCTCAGGTGAGCATCTGAAGAAATTGCAAGACACAGAATGCATAGCTAAACTAGACAAAACCATATCTGCTTGCACTACTCCTCCCAGGAACCACATTAAAGTAGCCCTCCCTACCTCAATTCTCCCCTCTCCTATTGGCTTGTAAAGTAAAGCCAGCAATGAACAACCAGCAGAGGTAATAAGTAAGGCTCATTTTTGACCACGCTTGTGCAATTCCCATATCTAAATCCCCAGGCTACCACAAGCTCTGGAAAAATACAGGGAAGGAAGTTACATTACTAATTCCACCCAAAACTGAGTTAGCACTTTAGACAGACAACACTCAGTTCATTGAAATGATCGCATGACTCTGACAGCAGAAACAGGCCAGTGACCCAGCCAGATATTAGGCCATACAGAAAACCAGAGACAAGATTATAAAGCCAAAAGTGGGTTTTCTTTTTAAGAGAGCAGAAGAAATGCTTTTTACATTAACAAAAAAGGAACAGTATGTCAAGGC
>VZUA01065432.1:4435-15237 GCA_013401035.1 Horornis vulcanius
GAAAATAAGTAGAGAGAAATGATGCTATGTTTAACTGAGAAATCTCCTGGCATGTAAAAGTAATTGATAATAGCACAGATTCAGAAATTAGATTTAATTGCCAGTATGAATCAGATGTTTCTGTTTCTGGTTTTCTTAAAGTTGTTTCTCTTGTGTGAAGCAGCACATTTTGTAGAACTTTGCAGGCCCTGTGACAACACAGTTTTTTTCTTTTCCAGTTCTGTCATCAGATATTTACCTTACAGTGGCCAACTCACATTGAGACCACTGACCACCAATGAGGCTTCTGGCTTTGGCTTCAATTTGGATTGCTGGCACTGAAACTTCACCCACCTTGATGCTCAGCTTCTGCAGAGTAATCTGTAAATCCAGCCCACCTTATTTATAAGAGACATGCTGAATGCTGTTGAATATCAATAGTTCAGGACGCTTACTGGTCCTGCTGTGTGTGAGCAGTCCTTTAGGGAGGATTTTCATAACTGTAAGGAGGCCTTGCAAAGAATGATAGAGGTCTTGGTTTTGGGCAGGACAGTCCCCAAAACAGATGGTGAAGAGAGAAACCTGGCTCCTCCGAGCCCAGGGTGAGGTGGTCAATTTGAATGAGGCACAGAAAGTCCAGAGCTGCAGTCATGTCCTTTGTGAGTACTGAGGAGACCCTATGGCAAAGTTTGCTCTTAGAGATGAATTTGCCTAGGACTATTCCTAGGCACTGCAGCCAGCTGGCATGTTTTAAATAAACCCTCTCAGCCTCCAAAGGGAAGTGTCTCCATATACATCATGTCCTGGGAATGGCCCCCAGACTACCTTAATGTGCAGGCAGTGCTCTGGAGCTTTTGGGAGACTGTTAATAACAGGCTGAAATTGCACCAGGGACTGTTCAAATAGTCTCACAGTACAATCTGTCACATTTCCATGACCAAGAACATTCCCCAGCTCTATCTAATTTACTGGTATAATCAGAGTGCCTATGCAGCCTGTGCAGCAAAGTCATCCTCCTGCAGCACAAAGCCTGTGCCAAGGCATGGTTGGATATGGATTTATTTCCAATGGATCCAATGGATCAAATCCAGAGCTTAAGAGGTGCAACCTGGCTATAAAACTCCCTTGGATTTCATGCTTGGCAGGTAATGTAGGCATTGCTCTCACTGACTGGAATCAGGGGGTGAAAACTTTATCCTCAGTACTGAGCAAAGTAAACATTCAGTCATTAGTCATAAATCTGTGACACATTCTCACCATTACGAAGGGATTGGGAGCTTTCTTTCAGTGCCGTGGAACACTTAAAAGGTAGCAGGCTGTCACAGTACTGCATATATTTTAAAAAACTCAGGTTCAAACTAGCAGGGAGAACTATATCAGGCTAGTGGTAAAGTAACAGCCTTGCAGAATTGCACATGCCATTAAATAAATTAAGTATCTGGGTATTATTTTGTCAGTGAATCTTAGAATGTTCAAAATATTGTTACTTCTGTGGCTTGTGAATCATAAGTGGCTCAATTCTGAGTTATAAAAATAATACATAAATCCAGGTCTGTGGGAGTTAAAATGACATCAAAAGCAGTAAAGACATTGAATTCAACTTTACTACTGTAAGGGGAAACATATTTGTAATTGAAAGAAGACCCTCTGCAGAAAGGAGCTGTTGAGCTCAGTGATCTGATAACAGCAGAATTTTAGCATTAAATTCTGTGACCAACTGAGAGCAGCTTGTGAAAATACAGTTCATTCTTCAATTTATTGTGTTGAGCTTCTTTTTCTGTCAATACAGCCCTCAGGCTAAATCTTTGCTGACAACAATAAGTCCCCCTAAAACCCATTCCTGCAGACTCTCTTTGCCCTGCTGCCACCCACATAGCAACCTGCTGTGTTCTGGGGAAAACACTGAAGTTTTGATTATAGTCATTGCTCAGTTTACACTACAATGATATTTACACCAAGCAGGAGCTGAAAGCAGGTCTGCTACACAGAAATCATCAGAGAATTGGTCTCTCAAAAGTCTGAAAGGTATTAGAAAGATGCTGGAATTTTGTGGTCAAGCAACAATTTGGTTTTGCGGGAATATTTGGCTTTGCAGAAAGGACAACAGAAAATAAAATTTTATGAAATGTTCCATGGAGAGTTTGTCTCATTGAGAAAACACCAGGATATGGATATCAAAACACTTAACTGTCATCTTTAAGGAGGAAGAATATTTATGACAAGCACAACAGCTACAAGAAGGAAAGAAATTGTTTTAACACCACTGCCATAATTTCATTTATGGGAGCATGAATGTCTCCCTATCAAATACCAAACACAGGGTCAGAAAGACACCTAACAATAAAAAGAATTATAATAAATACCATCTTCCTCCATTTACATCTCTATTTTGACATTGCCATGTGCTTGTTTTTTATCTCAGGTTGCATGACTGAGTTCAGGCATCTATGTGTTCTAAATAGCAGTAGAAGAACTGGTAGCTCCCACTCAGGACCCATGAACCCCTCTCTCAAGGGCTTAAACACCAGTGCATTCAAAAAGTACCTGCCTGTCTGTAAAGGTCTGCCAATAGCACAAAACAGGGCTGTTTCCTAGGACCCATGAGGGTACCTGGTCAATTTTGGGCACCACTGAGATGCAAAAATATTCATAATATTTATTTAAACTGGAGATAAAATATGGGCTTGTGAGTTTTAGGTCCAAGGTGACTCCATTGTTAGGACATAGATCCACTATTTCTCTCTTATCTATGCTTAGCAGTAATATGATGACATAGACACCTCCAGCAAAGAACAATGACTCTGCAATTAGCAGGCTTAGAATTTTGTATCCCTAGTTCATAGATCAGCTCCTACATGGAAAAATAAAGTAGATCTCTCAAAAGATGACATTTTTGGCTATTGCTATTACTGTTACCATCCAGCACTGACATCCCAGAAATCAGAAAAACAGATTATTCTTCCTCACTGGATTCAGGAGAGCAAAGAACAGCTACACCGGGAGACACTGGAGTGGGATGGAGCAGTTCTGGATCCCCTCTAGCTCTGCCCCAAACTTTTCATGAGAACAGCTGAAAATCAATTAACTTAGTGAGGTTTTAAATACTCACAATCTTCATTTCCTTATGCTCTGACTCTGCTGGTTCTCTGAGCTAGGACTCCCACCAGCAGCTTGCAGCAGACTCAGCTCAGAATGGCTTTGCTGTAAATGTGATCACCATCAAACTCAGGGCACAGGTGAAACAATCCCAGCTGAGGAGCCCAGGGACCTGGAAGAGAATATATGTATTTCTCCTCCTGGTTTTGGCTCAACAAGGGTCACACTTTAATATATGCACAATCCTCAGAGATGCCAAGCAGCTTCCAGAGAGTGGTGATTAGCAAGTGACACTAAAATGTTGTGTGCAGGACAGAAAACTCCATCTTCCAGCAGTCACTGACTATAAGGAACACAATTTTCAGGAGCTGCCAGATCTCATTCTTCATTTCATTTTGGAAAGGCATGTGGAGGGAATCAGGTACCTGTGCCCCCTTCCCAGAGAGCCCCTATTAGAGGCTGAGAGAATTTTCTGGCTAATCAGAGCTCAATCTACACTGGTATTTCCTTCCAGCTGATCTTCTTCTGTCTGAAAACATCAACCCTTCTCTATGTGCCATTTTTTGTCACAATGTGTAATATCATAACAGCAGCATGCACAGATTAGTCTGAGTTGTGAAACAACAGCTCACAGGAGTTCACAACATGGCCAGTCAACCTTCACAAGGCTGCCAGGCAGAGCAAGAGCTGCAAAGGGGTGTTTATGATTTTATCCATCTGGGAGCTGAGCTCTTCTGCTGCTGCCCTTGTACTTCCGGGACTGTGCTGGGTTATAACTGGAATTGTATGCAGAGGAATAGGTGACACAAAGCTGAATAAACAGCCATGGACTGCACAGAATGGCCAGACACGCCTTCCTCTTGGCTTTGATTTATAATGTACAGAAAAGCAGTGACCTGAGCAATTATCCATCTCTTTGACTGCACTGTGCTCTTTCTGCCACAGTGGGTTTTTTTGCTAGAAGACACATAGTTATTTTTACATTTGACTTTTTTTATACAGGCAGAGTCTTGCTATGATGGGTTAAGCAGACAGCTGTGCCTTCCAGTAAAGCTGGCAACTATGACTTGCAAATATTTCTATTTATGCAGTTAAGCTGCACATTTCAAGGCTGAGCAATGCAAATTTCATCTGTTTCTTTCTAAGGTTCCTACTGGGATTTGAGGGAATTCAAGACATGAGAGATATCCAGGGCAGAACTGAGGAAAATTGTGAGGTTTTAAGATAGTCCTAGATAATGTAGTATATTCATAGAAAGGAGATCTGCTTGTTCTAGCTGTAGTACAGAACTCCTAATACACAAATATTCTTCCTGTCCTTCCAAAAAAAGGAAAAACAAATAAATTTTTAAAAATTAGTATCTGAGCTGGCTGATTTTAGTTGTGAATGTTCAAGCATTTATTCTAGACACTGCAGGCACTAGACCCACAAATTGAAGGTTAATGCTTGATAGTATTCTAAGCACACTTGTGAGCCACTGAGCAGTGCTTGCATACATGGGGAATGCAAATCCCATCATCCAATTAAGTCATGCACTGTGTTAGGTCTCACCTCGCTGATATCAACAGTAATTATGCTCATTTATGCCCATGCTGAATTGACTCTGTAAAACCATAAAGTAAAACCCAGATATCATCACACAAGCAAGATTCCCATAGGCAACAGTATGGCATTTACTTTGGAAGATCTAAGGGTTTGGCCTATAGAAAAATAAAAGAGCTAAGTGATCTCTCACTCTTATAAAATGACGTGGTTTTCCACAGTTTCATGGGTTTCATTTATTCCTCTTTTCACCAGGTTTTGTGATGAAGCTTCCACTGCTGTCCTACTGGTTATTCACAGCTCCCTATTCACCCTCATTGACAGGGAGAGTTCCCTGGTAGTCGGTTTTGATTTTCTCTCACTAGGTTTCCTTACATCATTTCCACTAAGCTTTAACATGTTACTGAATGCATCTTTCTAAAAAATTCCCCACCAGAGTAGATGCAGAAAGGGCTTTTAAAAGATGTTAGTATTAATATAGGATTTCAAATAAAAATGAGGGGACCTGAAAGATTTACTTTCAAAGAATTAATATGAATAAACATTGATCAAAAAAATTTCTCAATTTCCAAATATTTTAGACCTCATCAAGTAGAAATCACTGATTATCATAGTTTGAAACTCTGCCTAACTATTAATGAGCCTGCTCTTCTCAGGATTCTTCTCTCCTTTGTGCCATTCTCCTTTGCAAGCAGCAAATGCAGAAATGATCCTTCAGCAAACTGATGTGGTAATGTAGAGCAATACTTCAACTTTCAGTCTTTACCTGAAAGATGTTATGAAAGAATGCAGGCTGCCCTAGAAACCTGTGACTATCAATTACGGACAGGTTTCACCCAAGGTACTTGCCTCAGCTCAACTGCTATGTGCAGTTTAGGGAGCCACAGTAAAATAAATTACTACTAATGTAAGCTATTGGAGAGTATCCAAAGGGTGGGTGTGAAGATGGTGAGGGGGTGGGAGGGAAACCAGAGGAGGAGCAGCTGAAGTCACTTGGTCTGTCCCACCTGGAGAAGAGGAGACTGAGGGGACACCTCAATGTGATCTTCAACATCCCCATGGGGGGAAGTGGAGGGGCAGGCACTGATCTCTCCTCTCTCCTGACCAGTGACAGCACTCAAGGGAATGGCCTAAAGCTGTGTCAGGGGAGAGTCAGGTTGGATAACAGGAAAAGGTTCTTCACCCAGAGCAGGGGTGGGCATTGGAACAGCCTCCCCAGGGAAGTGGCCACAGCACCAAGCCTGAGAAGGTTCAATAAATGTGTGGGCAATGCTGTCAGGTATATGGTGTGATTCTTGGGCATGGTGTTGTGCAGGACCAGGACCTGATGATCCTTATGGATCCCTTCCAAATCAGAATATTATCTGATTTGAATTATAATTGCATTGCATATTTTTTGACTATTTCTCAGGGGGCTATGTAAGATCCTTTGTACTTTTTGAGCCTTGGAAGTATTTTTATCTCATATAGACAGCAGCAATCTGAAGATTAAACTGACCTTTATGAAACTGATGTTCATTTCTTGACTGTATACAAATTGTGTGTAAAGCAAACAAAAAAATTTTGGTATGTTTTCATGGAGATACCATGCTACCAAGACTTTCACTTTCTTTCAAAAATTTTTCTTATTTACAGAATCAAGTAGGTTGAAAAGACCTCCGAGATCATCGAGTGATTCCCTTGCCTGAACACCTCCTTGTCACATAGACCATGACAGTGCCATGTCCAGATGTTTCTTGAACACTTCCAGGGATGATGACTCTCTCGACAGCCAATTTCAATGCTTGAGAACCCTTTCTATTAAGAAATTTTTCCTAGTATCCAATCTAAAGCTTCCCTGGTGCAATGTGAAGCCATTTCCTCTTGTTCTGTCTCTTTCTACCTGGGAGAAGAGACTGACCCCCACCTGGCTACAGCCTCCTTTCAGGCAGTTGTAGAGAGGGATGAGGTCTTCCCTGATTCTCCTTTTCTCAAGGATGAACATCCCTAGCTCCCTCACCTGTTTCTCGTCTGATCTGTGATCCAGACCCTTCCCCAGCTCCATTGCCTTGAGCACACTCCAGCCCCTAAATGTCTTTCTTGCCATGAGAGCCCCAAAACTGGACACAGCTCTTGAGACAGGGTGTCACCAGTGCCCAGTACAGGGGAACAGTCTCTTCCCTGGCCCTGCTGGTGACACTATTGCTGACAGAGGCCAGGTGCCATTGGCCTTCTTGGCCACCTGGGCACAGCCTGGCTCATGTTCAGGTGGCTGTGGACCAGAAACCCCAGGGCCTTTTCCTCTGGGCAGTTTTCCAGCCCCTCTGCCCCCAGGCTGGAGCACTGCAGGGGTTGTTGTGACTGAAGTGCAGGACCTGGCACTTGGCTGTGTTGAACCTCACACCGCTGGTCTCAAGCAACAGATTTACTTGGTGGGACTTGTTACAGCACATTATCAGTTTTAAGAGGATTTTGATTTCTTTGCTCTGTGTTCCTGCCTGACTCCTCTTCATCATTAAAAAAAATCTTAAAGCAACTGCATGATGATGGCAAAAAAGAAAGAAACTATGCAAAGGGTTTCGTTTGTTTTCCTCAGAAAAAATACATTCATACCAAATAAAAAAAAGAAAAGGAAAAAGTAGACACTTGCATCATGTTAAGTGGATGGCACCACAAAACTAAAATTAAAGAGATATAGATAAAAAGAAGAGTTTCCCTGATTTTAAGGGAAAGCATAAGCCAGTATGTGCAAAACATAGAATTTTGAAGGAAACCATGAACAACTTTGGTACAATTTTAAGGAAAACCTAGCCTTGTCTACATGAAATGGGATTGTCTTGCTAATAAAAATTGTTGATAAGCTTTCAAAAAATGCAATGTTGAATGTTAGTGTAGACATTTTGCTTTGATCATTAAAAAATACAAACTGAATTTCATCTCTGCACTGCAAGAATCTACCAGAGAATTGAAAAATAAACAAAGTGTTTTGTTGAAGAAGGAACTGAGAAGCCTGACAGTATATTTGCTAGCTGTGCCTGTGGTTCCTATAAATATTGAAAAAAAAGTCAGTCTTTTTTCTTAAATTTTTGGGCAAGAATGAACTGGTATCCTTACTGGTATTTTGGATAAATGAATTAATTTTACTGTATTGAAGACCATAGAGACAAAACCTGGAAACCACAAAAGCAGGGTCTTCCAGGATCACAAGGATGATGGGCCACTGATGACTGATTTTGGAAGAGATAACATAAGATATACACAGCTCAGTATTCTTGTAATTGCTTAGCAATTTCACAGATTTATTTAGAGCTCTGATTATTGAAATATGCATAAAAATAAGGGGAGGTTTTAATTCTATCTCCGTGTAAGCCTGAAAATTGGATCTCAGTGTAAGTAATTGCATAATGCCCAAGTGCAAAAATCTAAATAGGTATTCCAGTGTCCTAAAAAAGAAAATAAATTATTAAATGCAATTTCTCTTCTGAACTATAATTTATGTGATATAGCAAATGAAAAGTAGAGAATGTTTTAATCAGGTAGGCTCGAGATTTTGTAAATGTATACAATTTTGAGGAAAATATAAGATGTGAGAATTATATTGATAAATGTTGGGCTACAATGACAGTAATATAGTGTATTCAAACATATATTTATTTTTGTCTTTGGATTCCAGTAAGAATTACTGTTGAGTTCAACAAATCTGAAGATACAGAAAAAATTGGATTTTTTTTTTGTATAATTGTTAGAGAAATGGAAAAATTTCAGATAATATAAATATGTTGTTCTATTTGAATTACCACCCTTTCTCTTCCTTGTCCCAAATCTTTTCACTTAACAGAATTTGGACTCACCTGGTGACTAAAAACTCATTTACTTTGGGGCTGTGTCTGAACTTCAGGCTTTGAGAATATTTCTGTCTGACATTGGTTTGGATGTCACTGCTTTTGGCTGAGAATAAGGAACTCTGGCAATAGAATTAATGTAAGGCATATTTGGCTCATTAGGGGAAGCATGAATAATAGATCTGTTATCAATTAGCTGGTTTAATGAACTACTCCATATGTCAAGGAACTGAAGAGTTTTCTATATTTGTATATCTCTACATCTACCTTCATGTTTGGGCTCAGGGTCCAGAGTAATTTTAAGCTGGCCTTTTCTCTTTCCTTCAGCCAGTCTTTCAGAAAACATTTTTTTTTAATTAGGGATAGAGCTGTAGTCCTTTAGAATGCCAAAGGACATGTAGATTTTGCTTTAAATGCTTTGAGAGGAATTAATTTTTAGTAGAAGCCCAAGGCCGTGAAAAAATATCAGAAATTTCTGAAGACATAGGGGTCATTGACAAAAATCTCAAATACTGTTTTAATTCTAGGGTATTTGCATTTTAAGAATGAGGAAATGAGGTACTTAGAGGCTGAGGCCATGAGGCCTACTGAAACAAAATAATTTCAGTAAAGGATTGGCTGTTGGGGTAGAAATAGTTTCAGAGTGTGAAAACTGAATCTTTTAATCATAAAATTAGAATAGGGATAATTACATATAGTCTCAATTCATCATGGCAAACCAATTATTTTGAGGAGGTATTGTCTGAAATATCTCCTTTAGG
Organism: Horornis vulcanius; assembly: GCA_013401035.1. Lineage (NCBI taxonomy): Eukaryota > Metazoa > Chordata > Aves > Passeriformes > Scotocercidae > Horornis > Horornis vulcanius. The sequence continues at coordinate 13,635 of VZUA01065432.1, forward strand.
TGGCAGAATACTTTCACAAAATATACCAGAGCTGAAGCAATACACTTCATGAATCTGGGGCAGCAGGTACCAGAATGCAGCAGGATTGACTTTGTTGGCACAGTGAGCACATCAGTGTTGTGACTAAGGACATAATAAATGAAGAATAGTGAGCACCTCATTAAACTTCATTCATGGATTTGTTAGATCTTTGAATAAATTTTATTTGTGCTTATTAATAAACTGAGACTAAAGGAAATCTTATTTCTTTCTACAGCTGCCTGTTGGGTTGTTACACTGGAGGTGGAGCTGTATTCTCCCAGGTGCACAGTGATAAGCACAAGAAGCAAGGCAAAGAAATCGCATTTTTCATTAGGTATAAGGAAGAAGGAATCTTCATAAAAGGAGTTTTCAGACACCGAAATAGTGCTAACCAGAGAGGCTGAGGAACTTTCCTTCTATGGAGACTCTGGGTCCATATAGGCTGCCTGAAAATGGGGCTGTCTTTACCATCTTTTGTGGCCTTTTCAAAAGCAGTCAGTGAATTTCCAGGGAAATGAAGATTGTAGATTGAAACCAACAGGAATAGACTGAGAGAGGTTGGCCTTTCAGTTCTTTACCATAGATTATAGCTGCTTCTGCCTAGATAACACAGCTATAAAAGGCTGATTGCTTCTGAAATATTGTATTTAGTTTACTGTGATGTATTTAGGAAACCATCTCCTAAAGACAATGCAAAAAGTATCTCCTATACCATCAATAAGACATGAATTCTACAGAGGTATACTCAGAAGAAAGTTGTTTACAGGTTTATTTTCACTACTCCATAAAGAAACTGTTAAAGCATTTCTGTCTTCAGCAGCCTCCAGTGGTGGCACATGGCTTCAAGGACTGATTCAAAAATGCCTCCCTTGCTGTGCTCACACTGTGCTGCTGGTGGGAGCTGCAGATACAGAAGGCTTCAGACACTTTGATACTCCACAAGTTCAGAAAAATCGCACAGACCCAGATGGCTGCAAATTTTGTTTTAAGTTAATGATGAATATTTTCAGAAGGAGGGAAAGGGCTTTCCTAGCTGTGTGTGTCATAGGATCCTAAGAGCATTGGTATGTTGGATGTTTAAAAATGCTCAGGGGAACTTGTTCATCCAGTCTGAGCAGACTTCTGCAACTTATGCAAAATATGACAGTATTTGAAAATGGATTCTGAACTGACAAATTGTGTCACTTTTCTTAAGCAGGACTATGATCTTACTGGTGGAATTCCCTTCTCTTTGGTTGACCATCTGTATCAGTCTGACATCTCTGATTATTTTTGGAATGCTGCTGCTGCCTCCCTCCCTCCCTCCATCCCTATTCTTCCTTCCCATAATAAGAAGGGGAGTAAAAAGGCCTGTATAGCCAAGAGTTGCATTACTTAAACCAGCTCTGGCAATCAGTGTGATCACTGTTACGGGAAGAGAAGCATAAAGCCTTTCTGATATGTGTTTGAAAGCTGGTACTAGCAAATAAATCACGGATTTTTTGAACATTTCTGATCATACATGAAGGTGAATTTCTTTTGATAAGGTGTCCTCTATTCCATTTTGATGAAATCTCTAAATCTCTTTTTTTTTTTTTTTTTT
>VZUA01065436.1:5440-18219 GCA_013401035.1 Horornis vulcanius
TCTTCTGTTTACCAGAAGAAAGCCTGGGAAAGAACCCTTTTTAATATCAACAAAACCAGGCTTGAAACTCAGGACTACATGCAGCTCTGCTCTGTGGACACTGAGCAGCCCCTTGTTCATTCAATCATCAAAGCCACTGTGTCTTTCCCTCCTGGAGCATTTTAGCCCATGGAGAACCCAGACCAGCTTGCTCACTAAGCTGTTCCCTCACTGCTGGCACAGTTTACTGGGGCTTTGTGCTGTGACAGAACTCTGGGTATTCTTGGAAGTGCCACTGTATAAGATGTGGGGGCTTTGCTTCAACAAATGCTGTTGTCTCTGGGTGCTTATTTAGTTTTTGAGAGAAGGTTTGGTGCAGAAGGGAAGGAGCTAGCTGGAAAATGGCCAATGAGTGTGGAATTATGGCAAGCTTGGGAGTTTCTGGGCTATCAGTTTCATTTGGTGAAAACAAGACAAACAGCTGTGCAGAATTTGTTCTTGTAATTTCTTCCCCTCCAGATTCCCAGCCTGAAAGCATTTGCTTCTGAAGATGACTGCTGAACAGGGAGGGAAAAACAAGAATCTAAGGTTGCCAAGCCTTTGCTGGCCTCAAGGCGTGACCACTGAGCAGTTGCATGCTGCAGATAATGTCATTCTTTTTCTCCCCCACTTATAACTCAGTTCTTCTATCATCAAATAATACTGTGAACATGTCCAAACACCTCCAAATTCTTTACCAGCTTTATTCCACTGGCTTCCAGTCAAACACTGGTTTTGGTAGACATCACTGAAAGACAAGTTTGTCCTGCAGCAAAGACAGATCGATCTGTAGAACAGTTCTGTTCTTAGAGCACTTCTTGTGATGTTCTGTTCTGTAGAGCAGAGACATGGGAGAGTGGAAAGCACAAAGGGTACAGGCAAGTAAACAAGATTTGATACGCAGCCTAGTGAAGAACGTGCACACAGATAAGTTTATGGCACAGTCCAAAAGCCAGCTGACACCCTCAACACACACAGTTTAAGATCTAATGACAATCAAGTTTATTTATGAACTAAAAAAAAAAAANCCCCAAACAAAACTAGGCAAATTTGCTCTTTATATGTCCAGGATGTAATTGAGGATGTAGTGAAGAGGATGTGGAATTAAATGGACTATTGGAGATCAAAAAGGGCTGACAAAAAACCATTTTCACGCAATGATCCCAGGTGCATTTTGCTTAAATAAAAAAGTTCTCTCTTTTTTACAGTACTGAAGAATAAAATAATTCAGTTGTGGGAATTGATGCTGAGACTGGACACACCAGCAGTGCTGGACTTTTGCTCTACAAAAGAAGCAGCATCTCCCGGGATTGCAGGTGTGGTTGCAAGTAGGACTGCAGAGAAACATGCATTTGGAAAAGGATGCTGTGGCCCTTGAGAGGCCAGGCCCTGTGCACTGTGCAGTCTTTGCTTTGTATCTTCCTGTCTGTGGGCTGGGAGCCCTGTGTATCCCAAGAATCTTACTTCTTATAGAGCTGTTTAGAGACCAGCTCTGTTTCTGGTCTCAGTTTTTACCAGGTCATCCCTGGAGTGTTCCAATACATCCCCATTTCCCAATCTGACCTCATGTTTCAGCAAACCAGCTTGGTGCCTCAGTTCTGACAGACTGATCTCAGCAGTGGGAGTGGATTGTGAGGAAATGATGCTCCAAGGAAGTGGAAGTCCTTGCTCTGACAGGGGGGAGGGGTTAAGTTTCCTTTTCTTACACCAAGAAGGTAAAAAGCTCTGTTTTGCATGTAGCAAGCCTGCTTTTGCCTAATGTGCTTGCCAGAGATTTGGATATTCCCTCAAGCACAATCCCTCCTGAACAGAGAGTGCTACAGACAAGTTCTCCACAATCATCAGCACAGATCCTTAAAAGCAAAGAAATCCATATTATTCTGCTTGCAGGAATTTTTCTATCCCTTGTGGCTCTTGGTTTCCCAGTAAGTTACATGGAGGAGATTAGAGGAAAACATTTCCTGCCTCTAGAATTTCCCTTTGGGACCTCTATTAACAAAAAAAGTCTTGTAGTTATGAAACCTGTTGACTAGTTTTGCTGTGACATAAAACAGGCACTTTCAGTTCTCTGGGTATTCAGTAACAGTGTGAGTGTTTCTGAGATTTCAGATACTGTCAGCAAAAGCTTTTTTTATATCTGAGCTTCATTGTTTTATAAGAGCTGTGCAAAAGCAGTCTATGCATAAGAAGCAATATGGCCATCTCCCCTTGAACTTTCAGGGTTAATGTTTAACAACTTAAAAATTTAAAATAGCCCTTTGCTGTAAAACTGCATCCCTGGTAGAAATAAACATTTCCCTGGCTGTGGTGTCTGTCTTTGCAAATCTTTCCCTCTGCTGGTGGGGTGATGTACTCTGGACTGCCAAAGATTGATTTCACACTGACCGGGGATTTTCATAACACAAACTCCTCTTTCTGTGGTGGAATTGCACCAAGTCCTACTTTGATTTGTTTCAAACCAGGCACAAGGTAAAATGGATGTGTACCTAGCCATCAAGAAGTGGGGCAGGGATTGCTTCTGGATCAGAGCTGCAAGAAATTAGTGCATGAGGAATATGTTTATGGTTATGTCTAAAACCTTGGGCAGGTAGTGCTATGAAAGCTTCCTGGGCTGTAACTGGCCATTTCCGTAGTTCACATGTGTTCTCAGTGATACTTCTTCCAGGCTGGAGATAAAGGGTTTCCATTTTAGGGAAGACCAACATCCTTTAGAAAAATACAGGAAACTTCCATTGTTTGCAGTAAAAAAGCGTTCCTTTCCCCGCTCTTTGTTAAATAAGCTTCTGGTGATAGACGGGAACAGTACAAAACTGATATCTTGCCTGAGAAATTGGATCTGTGTGCAGAGTGTCTGGGAATGCTGGGAGACAGGGTGTGCACGTTGTTATAGGGAGATCCAGAGGGAAGACCAGCCCAGTCCTTCCACGCACCTTGGTGAGGCAGTGCCTGGCGAGCACCTCTGGGCAGCAGCGCCTCTGACACTCAGGGTATCTCATCATGCACTGTTCCAGGATAAGGCTCCCAAAAATTGCCAAAGCCCTGATTTGCCTCATTGTTGTAACACAGTTCTGCCTCTTCTTTGTCAATTCCAGCTCCTTGTTTGACTTGGCAAAGACAAAGATCTTCAGGTAAGGGTCCTGTTCCTCTGTGGCATGTGCTGTCTGGTGTGGGTGCTTGTGCTCACTTTCTCTCTCTGTCTTTTTTACCCTGCAACTTCTCATCTGAGTTAGGTGACCACTTTATTTTAGCAGAGCATGGTGCTGGAAGATCCACAGTCAAAAACCTGCTTCTCTTGGCTCATTGTTTTCCAGGGCTCCTTTTGTAGCTGTCTAAAGCAGTTTTTGCTTCATTAATCCTACCTGTTTCCATATTTTGGCACTACATAGTATTTGCTTTTCCTGTCAGCTCCCAGAAGGACCTTATTCAGCCCTAATCCACAGTGCATTGCTGGACAGTGAATTTGGTGGGATGGCTTTGAATTTATGGCAAGTTCAGCAGCTGATTCCTAACAAAAAATATGCTGCATACTGGGACACCAGTGTCATGTAGACATGATATCTTGATATCTGTTTTATATAAATGGTCAAGTAAATCCTACAGGAATGGGTGTGGAGGGAATTGCAGTGAAATGTCTCCAGCATCACTGGCTGGGAGCACTGCTCCTTGCATGAGCTCTTGCAGATACCTGAGCCTTTCCCAGTACAGGAATGGCTCATGGATGTGTACAGGAAGCACCACACCCCAGCCTCCCCACCACCCTCACCTGGTCCCAGCTCTTCCAGTGAGCTCATCTGGCTTGGCTTGGTTCTCAGCTGAATATCTGGGCTGGTGCTATGTGGGCAGGCAGGAGGAGTGAGGCTGGGAACATCTGCAGCTCTTCTGGAGGTGACTTGAGTTCAGCTCAGCTCTAGCAGCTTGAGACCACAGTTTGAGGACAGCTGTTAATTTGGAGAGGTTGGAATCTGCACAAGGGAGGTGGGAGGGAAAGAAGATAAGGAGGAGGTGTAGAGAAGTGGAGTTGTCCTTGATCCCAGAGCCCATCAGTGGCAGAGCTGGAACAAGAAGTGGCTTTCCATGTTGAGCTGCTTGAAGTAATTTCCTTCTACTGTAGTTTCAGAGAATTGAAATGCCTCTATTTATACAACTTAAGTAAAACACAACAAGATATGAGCTGCGTGTGGTTGTCTGTGTGGCAGTTCTATTTCTGTACCTTGTATGTCACATAGAATACACAAAGCAGCATTTTCATGGCTTTATCCTCTATTTGTCCTTGGGCTTTGTTAAAGGGGAGGAAAATGACAGTAAATGTCATTGAGCTTCTGCAGTTGTTTGCTAGCTGGACTCTAGAGCTTGAAATTCACAGAGCTGCTTTGACCATTTGTCTGCATTTAAAATGCTGGTCAGGAGAGCAGGGTCCTGTGTAAGCATGAGTGTCTGGCCATGGGCCTGACTGCAGGGAGCAAGGTTTGGGATGTGAAGAGCCCTTGGTTTTACACTTTGGTCTCTGGTACAGTATTTGAAGTAAAAATGTAATAGACTGAGGTGGAATCTGCCCTGCAAGAGAGGGTTTCTGTGGAGCACATAGGGAAAGCCTGGAGTGGGGGATGGATTCTTATACTGAAACTCCTGTTTCATTTGTTCTCTGCACTTTAATTTCAAAGTTTTAAACATCATCTTAAAAATACAGTAGAAATTCACCAAGGGATTTAAGATCTGCCTGAGCTACCTTACCAAATTCCTCTTTATTTAGAGTGTCCGTATAAAATCTTTCCTCCTATTGGACAGTAAACAGTAAGTTTATACAGGAAGCACTATGATAGAAAGCACATGCTGTACACTTGCTTGAAACTGGCTAATGATTATGAGAGGCAGAGCTGATGGGCCATTTGCTACAACCTCTCCTTTTTAGCCTTGCAAAGGTTCACATATTTTTCTGATACAAAATGATTTTTAAAAGCCTCCTTAGTTGATCATTTCCTGAACACTTTCAGAGTGGTATGACATCCATCAAATTTTAGCAGCAACTGAGCTGCTATCTGCAGCCTGTTATCTGCAGAAGTGCTTTTTCTCCCATTATCACTTCCGAAGCGTTCCGAAACAAGTGCGTCACGCAAAGGCTGAACACGAGTTTGGAATCAGACTGCCACAACCATGCTGGTTTATCCTGAAAAGCTTTGCTGTACATAAAAGCTCAGCTGCAGATATTGTTCACTTTCCTTTTTCCTGTTCTACCTTCCAGGCCATGTGCAGAGAAGAGGGAATGTTTAGGACAAAACCCCACCACTTCTGCTTTGATTTTTTTTTCTGGGTTTCACCACAGTCTTGTTGCAGGTGGCTCTTTTACTGTTGGCAGATGTGTGATAACCTTGTACCTGCCTGTGCCTCTGAATCAACAGGGTAGCTGCAATATTAAAGGCAAGTGCTAAAAGTGTAGAGATTTTGCATTTTAATAGCTTTGCAGGTGTCTGCCTTCAGACACTTGTCTGGTGAGTGCTGTGTGATGCCCTTGCATTACCTGACCAAGATGGAGGAGGAGAGAGAGAAGTGCTCTGTGACCCCAGAAGCTCAAGAGATGATGTAGGGTAAAGAAATGAGTTTCACTTCTTCTTAGACTTCCCTTCCTGAATCCTGGATGATCTTCATGCTCTGTTGCTGAAGCACAGGGCTCTGCTGGCAGAAGAGAGAGGCAGATGGCTGCCTCCATGGTGTGTGCCATGTCCTGAGCCCAGGATCTCCAAACCAACCCTGCAGTGCTCTGGGGACATTGCCAGGGGGCCTGCCCAGTGCATGGCAAAGCTGAGCTGTACTGATTGGCTCTTACTGCCAGTGTGAATGATTCATGTGCCAAGTGCTGAGGAGAGAATGTGTGCTTCTGGGATTTGCCTAGTGAGGAGATAAGCAGTATTCAGGCTAGAATGGTGTAGGAAGTTGAATAATGTTTTGGCAAAGTTTAAAATGAAATTGCTCTAAAGCACAGAGAGAGGCTCAGAGTCAAGAGCACTAGAAAAGGGCTGAAGGGTGTTCAGTGTTAAGTGTGTGTGATGTATCTGCTTTTCCTTTGATTGCATTCAGGAAATTGAACATTTTCCAACATGCCCCAGAGACACAACAAGTGGACACCCAAGAGCAACAGGGTTTAAATTTTTCTAATAATGGGAACTCCTGGAGCATTTTAAAGGTGACTTTGGAAGGACACATCACAAGACCCAAAGATGTGCTGGACGGGACACCAAGATGGAAAGGAAAGGAGGAGGAAACAATTAAACCAGTTATGAGGGTTAAGGAAGCCAAAGAGAACATGGCTGTGAAACCACCACCCCAGTTGGAGGAAATCAAGAAAACAGTGAAACCAAGCCCTATGGTGCAGGGAAACAAGGGGAAAACAACAGTGAGGCCAGCTTCATGGGTGGAAGAAGCCAAGGAAAAGACAACAGTGAAACCACTTCCCAGGGAGAAGGGAGGCAAGGAGAAGGCAACACTGAAACCATCCTCTGGGGTGAAGGAAGCACATGAGAACACCACATCCAAAGACCAAGCAAAGCCCAAAACACCTCCTGCATCAATGAAAACTGTAAGACCTGCTCCTCAGGCTGCTGCAGTGACACAGAAGAGGAAACTGAGCGCTGCTAACTTCACATCTGAGCCACACTGGGATTTCGAGGACGAGTACCTGCTGGATAACTCATCCCCACCCTCGGTAGGTGGGATGGTGTGGATGGTCACCAAGAATGGTGCCTCCTCATTGACCTCTTTGTCTGCTGGCCCCTGGGCATGTGTGCCCTTTGCAGTTGGGGATGATTTCAGAGCTGGTAGGTCACTCATTGGTATATGCAGATGCTGGTGGGATCCAGACAGGAAGACCTCTGTATACAACATCTGCATTCACATGAAGATTCAGTTTAATTAAATTTGAGCATCTCATAATTAATAATGTTCAGGAAAAAGGCTTTAGGAAAGGAGTAAACTACAGCAAAGTTCTCAGCAAGCAGATGGGACAGGTTGTGGTGTCTCATACTGTCTCTGTCCCCCATTCTTTGCTGGTAACTCTTTGTAAAGCTTACCCCGAGAAGTTTTCCCTGGCACCCCTGTTTCTGGAAGGCTTGGAACAGGTGGGTCACCTTCTCACATGTTGTGTCTCACTCCCAAACCTGGTCTATAACTCTGCAGAGAGAGGGAGTCACTAGAAACACTCCCCCCTCCTTTATTTCCTACATGATCAGAGTTTTCCCTTGTTCCTCTGGTACGGATCCAGTCTACCTCTGGAGGCACAAGAAGTACCAAGCCTTGGACAGTACCTGCTTGAGCAGGAAGGGAAATGTCTCTGTTTCTGGACATGAAATATGCTGTGAATGAAATGGTGCCACCATGAGACCCTGACAAAGTTGTGCTCAGTGCTCTCCTGTGGTGACAGGCAGAATGAGGGCTGTCTCCTCAGGCTGTGACAGGGTTGTCAGCCTCATCCACTGCAGAGAGCCCAGCTCAGCCAGGGAGTACTCAGCAAGGCTTTGGCAATGCAGCCATTGCTGGGGATTTGAGCTGGGCATGAGAGTCCATTTGGTTTCTATTTTGTCTTTCAGTAGGTGTCTGGGGAAGGTGTCTAAGAAAGTAGAGCCCAAACTGACTCAGCAGAAAATTCAGTGTAGTGGAGCTGTTTGCTGTCAATCTGCACGCACAGCCTCCCTCTTGCCAGCTGCAGTGAGACCCCCCTTGTAGGATAAGCTGGCTTGGATTCCCTTCTCAGCTGCTCATTTCACTGATTGATTTATGACATTGAACAAGTTGTTGCACATTTTTTTCTTACCCTCAAAGGGACTGGCAATGGTGATCTGATTTCATTTTTCATCAGTGTTTCCTCAGGTGCACTCTTAGGACCTTATGAGGTGTGTTGCCAACAGGGACTGCTCATTATAGCATGTATATATTATTGTAGCATATTCTTAGTGCTTGCAGCCTTCTTTGATGCATTTAGGTTACACTTATTACAAATGTTAATTTTTATCAGCTAATGAGGCCCAAAGTATTTAAGCATTATAGGCCTATTGTTCTGAAGAGGAAAGTCTCAGACTTGGAGTCATCCTGGCTCCTTTGTCTGACTTTTCACCAGCTTTATGGATGTAGTGCTAAAATTGTGCTTCATGTTCCTGCTGGTGGGGATCATGAGGGGATTGGATGAGGTACCACTGGAGTTTCTGTCTTTCTCTTTGGTCCTGCCACAGACAGGCACAGAAGCACTAGCACTCAGGTTTACCACCTCTGCTCATCAGTCGTTGTTGTTTCCTTTTTGTTTTTCAAGACCTGCTCTGAGTCGGTGAGGGCCAGGGCTGCCAAGTCTGACTGGCTGCGGGATCTTTTCCTTCCCAACATCACACTCTTCATAGACAAGAGATACTTCAGTGACAGTGAATGGAACCGCCTGGAGCATTTTATACCCCCCTTTGGCTTCATGGACCTGAATTATTCACGTGAGTCCCTCAGGGCTTGTCAGGATGGGACTTTCAGACTCCTAACAGGAACCTTATGCTGAGTAGCCGGAGGTTTGCAGCATCTCCCCATCAAAGGCATCAGTCTAGGAGGATCTCATGGTGGAAACTCTGGTGGTTTCACTGTGTCCAACCCAAAGGCTCTTGATAACTTACCACTGTGTTTGCTTCACAGTGGTAAAGGAGGTCATATCCCTGCTGCCCCCAAAGCCCCACCAGCAGCTGCTCCTGGCCAACCATGACAGCAGCGTGCCCAGGTGCATCAGCTGTGCTGTTGTGGGGAATGGAGGAATACTGAATAACTCTGGGATGGGCCAGGAGATTGACTCCCATGACTACGTCTTCAGGTAAGGCAGCCTCCCTTCTCAGAAGATGCACAGCCAGCTTATTGTGGCTGGCCCCTAACTGTGGCTGGATCACTTCATCTCTTCTAGTATCCTACTCATTCCCAAGTGCCGAAATGATGGATGGCAGGAGACAAAAAGTCCAAAAGTAATTGGAAAGTTACTAAATATCCAAAGCCTGTGGTCACAAATGAGCCATAAAGAGCCATCTCCACAGCAGGGGCTCCCCTGCAGATCAGGGTGCCGATCAGAATGGGCCTAGTCTTCCCTTCCTCCAGGCTAACACTGTCTTTTCCTATTAGGAATGTGCATGTGAGGGGTTTCAGTGGTCACCTAACTCGGCTCCTCTCTTTGATTTCCTTGGCCAGGGTGAGCGGGGCTGTAATCAAGGGTTATGAAAAAGATGTGGGAACAAAAACCTCCTTTTATGGATTCACAGCCTACTCCCTGGTTTCCTCTCTTCAGATCTTGGGGCGCAGAGGGTTCAGCCACATCCCACAGGATAAAGTAAGTGAGGTCCCAGCTGTGTGCATGCACAGCTTTGACAGGATGCTGTTTGTCCGTGTGCTTCCATTCTGCTCTTGCCACGAGGAGCAGAGGGACTGAGGCAGCCCTTTAGCATTACCCTCAGTGAGGAGACCTGCACTGCCTTAGCTCAGAGTGAGTGTTTGCAGTGGCAAGTTGTGTCAATGCCACCCCAGCCTTGTGGCGTGTAGAAGGAGCTGCACATCATGTTATCTCCATTCTGCTACTGTGGGCTGGTTGAGAGCTGCAGACTGAAGATGTGTGGCCAAGAAACTCAGTGAGCCAAGATGTCTGCTTGCATTTTTTTCAAAGTGCTGTTCACTAATCCTCACTTGTTTTCTTAGCATGTCAGATACATTCACTTCCTGGAGGGAGCAAGAGACTATGAGTGGCTGGAGGCTCTTCTGTTCAACAAGCACATCAGGAAAGGATTCTTGAACCTCAGCAGGTAAAAGAAACTATAGCCCCTTCTACCCCTCCAGTGACGAGCTCTCTGTTGTGCTCTTTTCCTCTCCCAGTGCTCAACCCTATGGAGGACCAGGCCAGGGTAAAGCCTCCCTCCCCTGGCAGACTGGCAGGCAGAAATCTCTCATTTCCTCTGCAGATCTGAGCACTGCTGTAGTCAATACACCTCCTTCCCAGAGGTAGCTGATTTCAATGATGTGTGGCCAGAGCTTAGAGAAATCTTTGTGGCTTTTGGGGATGAACACATGCTGCTGGCTGCTCTGGTGTGGCCTGGTCGTGGATGAAGGCCTGGTTTCACCAATTATTGCCTGTACAAACACATGCTTTTGATATTCCTGTCTCCTTTTGTTGCCTCTCCTCCCTGATCTCTTCCTCTGCAATACACACAGGCTATGAAGGCTTTGTCATAATGTGGGAAATGTTACAGAATATCTTTGCAGTGTTTGTGGTTCTTCTCTTACCACCAAGTGCATCAAGGGCATCAGGGCTGATCCTTTCCAGCTGTGATGAGGTGTAAGTGCTTGTTTTGAGTCTCCCCATTCCTGTCCTTAGGGAGAAACCCCGGCAGAAATTTGATAAAGATTTCACAATGGACAAATACCTGGTGGTTCACCCTGATTTCCTCAGATACCTGAAAAACAGGTGAGCTGCGGGTTGTGTGCTCTAACAGGCTTGTTTTTCCTGGCCAGCACCATCTCTCTCTGTCTCTGGCCTCTCCTCCCAGCTCCCTCCCCTGTAACCACAGTTCAGCCACGCCAGCAGCCTGGGGATAAGTGTCAGCACCATGAGCTCAGCTGAAACTCTCTGTGGTGCTGCAGTTGGATGCTAGTGGTGGGTAAAGATCCAGAATCTGTGAGCTGGAGAAGCAACAGCCATCAGACAGTTTGGTTTTCTACATCCAAAAGAGATCCAGGGCCAATTGCAACTTTAGGTGTAGGAATAATGTTGCTGAAGTGCCACAATAGTTGATCTCTAGTTCAGGACCAGCCTTTCATGTTCCCCATTGCTTAGCACCTTGGAGGAAGGCTTTGTAACAGACCTCTCTCTCCAGAGATTCCTTCTACTCTCAGGAAGTTGGTTGTGCCCTCAAGCACGACAACAGGCTATTCTTCAGCATCCCCTTTGCCTGGCCTGGCTGCTGCTCTTCTGTGCCTCTCCAACCCTTTCCACAAGCCTGTTGGCCACTGTCACCAGGAGATCTGCCCATCATGGACCACACATGACCAAGAGCTGGAGGAACAGGAGCTCCTGTTGTGCCCTGCCTTGGCAGCCTTTACCCTTCAGTCTCCTTGAGAGCTGCTGCCTTCCCTGGAGCCAGATGGCCAGCACTCCCTGCCTGCTCTGCTATTCCCCCTCTGACTTGGGTCCTTTCCAAGGCCAAGAGGACTCCATGCTATTTTTTCCCAGTGTTTACTCCTGCTTTCCTAACAACTCCTGGCATACACAGGGCAGCTCCTGGCAGGTTTTGTTACAATCCTCTGCACCTTCCCTATGTCTCCTTTCACTCCCAGTTATAGGTGGGGAGCAGGATATACCCAGGAGCTTCAAAGCCACCTGTGCAGTGGAAAGCAAAGGACAGATTTAAGAGTGGTGGGCTTAAACCTATGAGATCCTTTAATTTATCCCCTTTTTACCCCCACTGCCTCAAGACCTACCACTTCCACAAAGCTGGGGCAGAGCTGGGCTTAGGTTGCAGTGCAGATGGTGAAGAGTTCTGGGCACACTCGTGGCTTCTCTGAAATGCCTCATATGGCCCCAAGCTGCTGCAAGGAGGGAAGATGCCTCATGGGCCACAGGGGTCAAGGGGTGCCCTGCTTGAAGCACCACAGCCAGCAGCTCCTCAGTGCTTTCCTCTCTCCTGCTGCAGATTTTTAAAGTCTAAAAGTTTGGAAAAGCACTACTGGAGGCTGTACAGACCCACAACAGGGGCCTTCCTGCTGCTGACTGCCCTCCATCTCTGTGACCAGGTAAGGGTACAGTGATTCTTGCACCTGGAACAGGGAAGTGTCTGGAAGTGGGAACAGGGGACAGAGGAGAGCAGGGGTGGCTGCTGTCTGCCTCAAGAGTATATGGGCTCATGTCAGCTGTGGAGGAGCAGACTGAAGATGAGAGACAGCCCCAAAATAGCTCCCATAGAGGTGGTGGAGCCTGCTGAGACCTACAGCACGTGATCTCCCAGGGAGGCAGTGAGGGGGCAGCAGGATCTCTGGAGCCAGTGCTCACAGCCTGGTCCTTCTGGACCCACACACAGGGTCACCAGAGAAGGCCCAGATGGCATCTCTGTCCTGTGCTCACTCCCTGTTTGGGAGCTGTGTCCTATATTTCACCTGCTCCCTCCATCCCTGTACCCCTGCCCAGTGAGTCCTGCATCTTTCCCAGGTCAGTGCCTATGGCTACATCACGGAGGGGCACGAGAAGTACTCGGATCACTACTACGACAAGGACAAGAAACGTCTGATTTTCTACATTAACCATGACTTCAGCCTGGAGAAGCAGGTGTGGAAAAGGCTTAATGATGAGAATATCATGAAACTTTACCAGAGAACCTGACTGTGTCAAGGGCAATTGCCTGGGAAATCTCAACAACACGTCTCTGGGAACAGAAGAGGACCACCAGAGCCAAGGTTAGCTCTGGACTGCCAGGCACATTTCATCCCCGCAAAGACATTTCCCTCCTTCAGCACCTCTGCTATTTCACAACACTTCAACAAATGTGTGAATGCTGCAGACCCAAAGACCAACAAGAAAATGCAGCTTGCCAACAGAGTTCCATCTGGTTGTGCTGCAGCACTCTTGCTGCTTGTTGTAGGAATGGGTATTATGAGAGCAGAATCCACAATGGATATGGTCCTGTGTCCTTTGTGTAATCCAGGTTTTCAATCTTTGCAAGGAGAAGCTCCTCAGGCTGGGACCACTTCTCTTCTGAGTGGATCCTCTCTGCTAGCAA
>VZUA01065440.1:0-12840 GCA_013401035.1 Horornis vulcanius
TGGAACTTGTTAAAACAACAAGGTCCATGAAGCTACCCAGAAGTTCTCCACAACAAGCACTAGTTTGCAGAATCAGTTTTTTGTTCATGGAGCAACAAAATACACATGCTGAATCTAAGCAGACTGTTCAGTTTTTCCTCAATTTTTTTTCTTATAGAACAGAGAAACTTTTTCCCAGCTTTCCTATCTGTAACACAGGGAAGGGGCAGGGGAGAGAAGAGAAATCCAAACAAATTAAGCAAATCAAAAGCTGGCAATGTTCAGAACCCGTGGGCCTGAATGAGCTGACACCCAAACCTGCACACAGCAAAGGAGGCCACCACTGAGATCAGGAGATGTGAAATACGAGCCATCATATTTACTAAATAAAGTAAGATCCAGAAATGCAGACAGCAAATCTGTCCCTGAAAGGCAATATGGTGAAGACCTACTTTCTTTTCTGGAAACTCTGACTCTATTTAGACACAGGCCAAATGGAAGAGACTGCAGCCATCTCCACTAAGGCTTTCCACAAAAACTCTGCAGCAGCAAGCACTGCCTTTGACAAAAAGCAAGTTTTTGTGAAGCGTATGTAAAGTCAACCATACTATGTATTTTTCTGTTAAAACACATTAAAGATTATTTTCTAGAAGCATAAATTACAAGTAATTAACCCCTGCAATTACATGCTCAGCAGCAAATATAACCTGTTAATATTTTTACATGGAAAATAAAAAAATACACTTTTAAGACCTCTTAGGAAAGAATGCTTACTGGGAAAAACGACCTGTTCAGAAAAAATTGACTGTGGGCTATTTAATATAGATTTTCCTTTTTCAATGTATTACTAAAAGAAGAAAGCAGGCATAGCATATATATCTGTTGGTAGATTTAATATCTTAGAATTGCCTTACTGCTTTGGGCCAAGACTTTTAAACAAAGTTACTGATTCAATTTTAAATATGTTTAAAAATTAACTTTAAAATAACAAGAGTATTTCTTAGAGGAAAGAAGTTTCTTTTGTGTGGAAAGAATATTTGTTGATGTACATTTCTCTGTATTTGAGACTTTTTACTTTTCTCACATTGAAAGAGTCAGAAAAAATGTCACTGTATGCTAAAATACTTTTGATCTTCAGTTCATGAGATCTTTTTTAAAAATAGATGAAGACATATATCAAAGGTATAGAAAGAAAACATGCCTGCAGTGGGCAAGGGCTTATTTTGAGCCAAAATTTCTAAAAGCCAGTTTCTAAAAGCCTGTTCAGAACTTTGTTCCCAGGCCAGTAAGATTAGCCAAAACATTTATATGTTCAAAGAAACCTAAAAATATCAAAATAAAACCTTTTTTCTTCAGTAGGCATGAAAATGAAAGATACTTTTATTGTTGTTCTTTCACAAACAAGTTTGCCAAATTCTATTTAGTTTATTCTCCCAAGCTGTGTATAGAATTTCTGAAGTTCAACTTAACGTGTGGCATTTCATTTTCATAAAGATTTCTGAAAGTGCACACGAGCCATTTGATAATCCAAAATGCTTTCTCCCAACCCTTCCCTTTCAGATTGTCATGTGGAAACATCAGGGGGATTATTGCTGAGTGTTCATGAAGAAAACAAAGACAGCACAAGGCAGCAGAAAGGAAGAGCAAAAGGGTAGCACGAGCTACAGGCACCACCAGAGAATGAGGAGAACATGCTCTCTGTTCTGAGACACCCCAGCAACTATACTCCAAATCCCTCCTTACAGAGCATTTTGAACTTTCCCTTCTTTCTTTTAGTTATTCTACTTATTGGGAGTTATTAAATCCAACTTTCGACAACACGGTGTTGATATTTAATCCTTTGAGTGTGTTGGTTATGAGGACGGACTCACACTACTTGAAACGTTTGCTTTAGCTATATTTCAGAGTAGAAAGTGAAAAAATACTTTGTTATAAGGTCATTTGTTTTCCAGCACTTTCTAAGATATCAGACTCAGTAATCAAACAATCTAGGGGGAAGCTCCAGTGATCTGCAGCAGGGAACAGCCCCAGCTTTCTCTCCAAATTGTTGCTCCCACAAGGGATTCCTCCCACCCCAGCAACCCTCTCTGGCAGCACCCAGCCTGCACTGTGCCCACTGCCAACTCCTGTGCTATTTGAACTCAAACATTTGTGCCTGTCTGGAAGCACTGCATCCTGAAATCCTGGGAGCATAGGAACACAATTTTTCAAAATTAAAGCACAGAATAATAAAAGCAAACATTTGGCCCGCTTTTCCACAGATGATTGCAACAATATGAATTTTACAGATTAAAAGGCCAGAAGGCAAGTGAACCAAAAAATGTATTATTGTTGTCATGGTTTAACCCCATCCAGCAACAAAGTACCACAGTGCTGCATGCTCCCTCTCCCTGTATGCTGACTCTTCCTGCTCCCACCAGTGGGATGGGGAGGGGAATCAGAAAAAAAACACTTTGTGGGTTGAGCTAAGAATAGCTTATTAATGAAAACAAAGTAAAATATACCACTACTATTTATTTTAATTTTTAAAAAAGGAAAAAAGAAGCAAAATAAACCCCAAGAAAAACAAGTGATGCCCTATACAGTTGCTCACCACCCACTGACTGATATTCAAGGCCACCTCAAGCAGCAATTGGCTCCCCCCAGTTCATGTCCTGGCCATGGTGTTCTAGGCTGTGGAGTATCCCCTTGGCCAGTTGGGGTCAGCTGTCCCAGCTGTGTTCCCTCATGGCTTCTGGTGCACACCCTCTCTGGCAGAGCTTGGGAAACTGAAGTGTCCTTGACTTAGGGCTAGCACTACTTAGCAACAACAGCCAAACCATCAGAGCACTATCAACGTTGTTCTCATACCAAACCCAAAACACAGCACTGTGCCAGCTGCTAAGGAGAAAATGAGCACTATCCCAGCCAAAACCAGGACACTGTTAAGAAATTAATTTTAAACAAATCTGGTAAATTTTTGAGAGTTTAAGAACAGCTAGAGTATCACACCAAGTTCAACACAGGTTTCCCCCACAATCACACAAGCAGAAATGCTGAGAACCAGCTGTCTAGTAAAGCAGAAATTAACTGTTCACTTTCTTTCAATAGTCTATTCTGAGAAGCATTCCTCCCACTGTCTTCCATGTAGTCAAAATGAAAAAGACAGAATGCAGGTAGCTGGTGGGGACCACAAGCTCAGGTACAAATGAACAGAGAGAAAAGAAATTTAATTTTACTACAAAAACCAGCAAGTAAATCCCCTAAGTTTAGGTATGTGATTTCAAAAACTAAAAGTTTTGGGAAATAATCTCCATTGATCCTCTGGTAAAATAAGTCCCCAGAATTTGAGTTGTAACAAGTCACTGGCTGACTTTAGGAATCACCAGTCTGTACTACCTTACTAGATTAGCAAGACAGAGTCATTTTGACAAATCAAATCTCCCCAGAAACAGCCTGAACTAATTCACCTTCAGCAGCAGGCAGACCACACTGCAGAAGTGTCTAAGGGAAACATTTCAGGTAATAAAAACCTCTACAGAAGTTTTCAGAATAGGAACTAAAGTTTTAGAAGGCTGACATCAAGTGAATGCTTATCCATGATCAAAATTAGTAAGGTTGTTGAAGAGCTAACACTGAGCAGGCTGATGGAAGTACAAAAACATCCAGTTGCATCCAAAAATTTATCCATCATGGATAGTTAAGACAGCATTTAAGTGAGGTGCACAGAAAGCTAGAATGGAACAGAAAATGTCAAGACAAGGTATTATTTTCTCTCAGTATGTGAAAAGACTAGGAAGAATCCAAAGGAAGTTAAGACAAATAGAAGACAAAACACACAGAGATGACCTTTATAAGTTGACAAAAAATAGGGATCTATGGAAGAATCAAATCAAATGTCAAAGAGAGGAGAGTGTAAGGGAAGTTATTTAATAGATATATCTGCTGTGAAAAATTATGTATGATGTAGAAGTCTGAAAGTCTGTTCATTTTTTCCCAAAACATTTTATTTAAAAGTTGCCTTTTAAGTTAGAAGTAATGTTTGTGAAAGCTCAGTCTGAAACTGCTGATGCCCTAAAAAATGACAGTCATTTTTAACAAAAAAAGATCCCTTTATTTTAAAAAAGTGAAGTCTACACTCTGCTTAGTAGTTTTGATTCACTGAAGGCTCTTACTATTTAGCATCCTGGTGACAGAGATACAGCTTTGTTGTTCACCTTGAGGACAATCTTCAGAGATGGCAGGAAATCTTAGTAAGTTTCAGAATTTTCAGAATGTAACAACAAAATAAGGTTTCATTAACACCATTATTCTAGGTGTGATAGTTAAAAATTAAAAAAAATTGGGGAAAGTTGTAGTATGAAAAGGTCCAGTTGCACAGTGAATGAGAGTCGTGTTCAGAAACAATAATCAAATACTAGTGAAACCCCAATTTCTTTGTTAATAACATATAACAGTTGTTACATACTACAGCTGAGATGCTTTGTTTTTACTGTGCACCTTCAAATTTACATTAATATACCTATATTATCATATCCTGCTTTTGTGACTTTGCAGTGTACAGAGACCATCATAAGCCTTTCCGTACCACCAGCTAATTCCTGCTCCAAGAAACCAGCAGCTAAATTCTTTTGATCTCGTAACTTCCTTCCAATGCTTACAAGTATTGACAGAGGTTTAGTCAACACTTAAGTATTAAAAGAAATACCATGGCCTTTAAAAAAGCATATTAAAGCAATAGCCTGCATAATTATTACATGAATTAATGAGTAGAATGTAGTAAGTTTACTGACAAAGTTATTCACAACGAGTAGAAAAGACAAAAAACTAACAGCAACCCCATTCGATTCTAATTCAGGACCTCCAATCATCAAGGCACACAAGTTCATTAATAAATCCCACTAAATTCAATTAAATTCAGGCAAACAAGCTTAAATCCTTTGCTGATGCATCCTTCTGATAGCAGACTGCACTAAGGTCTCTAAGTTAGCTGGAAACTGGGACAGAAGGTGACAAGCTGTTCCATAGCTATTGCAAACAAATGAGTTCAAACAATCCTTTGTTTCAGCAAAACACTTTGAAAAGTGCTCAGGTTCCACTGACTCCACTTGAAGTGAAGCTCTCATTTACATCATTTATTCCATCAAGGCCAGCATGAATACTAAAGAATCATACTCACTCAGGTCTCTCATAGCCGAGGCTTTCTCGAATAGACCACGCAACCTGGTAAGGGGAGGTTTGCTCTGAATCCTCCAACTCTTCTCCACTGTCTTCAGACCAATCCAGCCCTACGGGAATTGAAAGTATGGAAATTGGATTAAAAGAGCATCTGCCTAAAAAGGCAGCATATAAGCCTCTGAGTAACCTTTGGCACAAAAGATTAATGCATGGTATAGTTGCAAGCATAATTACATTTGATTAAATCATGCAGTATTCTCAATTATATGGGAAATCTACAGTAACAGCTCCATTACAGAGTGCAAATAGCATCCACTGATTTTTGCCATACCCGAATTTTCCTTTTAAAATCCTTACTGGCTTCTTTATCCATAAACAGTGGAAGAAAAATCACCAACTATCTTACTCACAGAGAAATAGTAGCTTTCATAACCAAGTGCAAGGTAAGAGAGAAGTCCCTGTCATGAAGAGCTGACTACTTGGTAAATTTTAATACTATATGATCTAAATAGGCCAATTTCATTTCTGTTTATATTCTGACCCCTTCTCTGTGCCAAAACTAGAATATGAAAACTGTAAGACACAGCAGCATGGACAGAGACAGACACACAGCTACCCAGGATGTTCCTCTGCTCAGTCACTGTAATTGCCTGCCAAATGCACACATTAGCATGAAGAAAGAGCTAAAGAGTGAGATGCAAACACTCCAGCACTTTCACCAAGCAGCATGTTTTCACTAATGATGATGCAGTATGGTACACTTAGGGTGTGCTCCAGCAGCCTGTTAGTTGAACAGGACAGCCAGAAAGAGGCCAGTAAGTTCTCAGGTGGAACATTCTACCTGGAACTTTACCTTTTGTAGTTTTTCCTACTCTCTCCCACATTCAGTGAAATTCTTCTCACTTTCTTGCAGCAGGTGGGATAACGTCCCATTGCTGCATTTACAAGCTAGCATTTTTTGCTTTTTCATTTTCTAGTGTGCTCCTTGAAAATTGAGTTAAGGAGCATTTCATTTTTGCTAAAACTAAACTAAACAACTATATTCTGAGATGATTCTGAAGTCAGATGCCTTGAATCTAGGAAATGCATCAGTACTTGATCTAGCACTTTCAGAGTTAGGGACACACACACAATGCTTGGAATACAATCATCAGGTAACTCTTCATCATATAGAACCAGTACTTTAACATGAACCACAGATATCAGAAACCAATTTTTTCAGGAACTTCAGCATCCAAAAAAAATTATTTTTTGTTTTTATTATAAAAAACAAAAAATACATTTTATATTTTGTTTTTATTTTATAAGACATACATTTGAACTAAATTAAGATATCTTAAGACATTTGATAAAATGTCAGAATTATACTTTCAGCTTAAATGTTTCTTATTTCCTGATGTCTCTTCCCTGAAGGAATGAAAAAAAACCTTAATCATTCCATAAAGATGTCCACAATTGACAACTACATAACAAATTGTTCACCCAAAGTTTAAAAACAAAACCAGAAATTGAGTTATTTTGCTTCTCCTGGGCACTGCAGAAAGGAAGGAACAAAATCTAATCCAGATTCAGCTATACTGACACTGAAGACTGCAGTTACATTAATATCCAATTACATGGCTCTGATGTTGGTACACATAAAACTGGTTTAATCTTTTGAAAGAGTCTGTGCAGACATCTCTAGTGCTGTTCAAATACAGAAAAGAAATCCTGAAATTCTCTGAACTGGCATACCTAGCCTTTAATATTAAGGCTTATAATGAATAAATAACGAATAAATTTCTACTCTCATGTAATTAATACGTAAATTCCTTTAATTTGCCAAATATAAACTGTTCTAAATGTATCCACACAGTTATGCACCTGCCTAACAGTACATGTATAGGTCTAACTGGTTTTTATTTTTACTGTGCCTCTTTTTTAGGAAAACATATTCTCTTCACCACTTGAGAATGTAGAAATTAAGCACAGAAAGGGATCTTTCCACAGTCTTTCAAAACACAGGTCACTTTCTAAGCTATAGAGGTCTGGGGTGACACTCAGAAACGCTTCTGGAGTTGCCATTCCTCTAAAGACCTGCACTACATATAGGACCATCAAAGCTGTTTTCTGAAGAACAGTTTCCTTTGGAGACATGCCACGGGATGCTAATTATCTCCTGAACAAATAGTCAAACTATCCCATGAGTGCCAAAGGGCAGATCTTAACAGCAAATTACGAAAAAGTTAATTGAAATAGAAAAAATTACAGATGTTTGCAATTAAATAAGACTTTATATAGGGAATGTCCGGATTTATCTGAAGTCTTTTTTTGATTTAAAAATCATAAATGGTGTTCCTAACTTATGTCACACAGACTCGTATTTCCTTTTCCCTGCCAGTATTTTACTTGTTAGAAAAGTACAATCTAAAACTAAGCAGAAAAGTAATTTGGGAGGGTGAGGAAGATAAAAAGGAGAGACAGGTGTGCCTAGGTCTATATTCACAATCAGACAAATCAGCCACAAGGTCAGGTGCCTTTTCAAAGCTGACAGAGCACTACTATCATAGCACCAATTTGGTTATATTTGCTTATATTTTCACAAGCAGCTATTGATTATTATGTAAGGGGAAGACTATTTCTGCATGGTATGCAGGCAAGACTTCACCCTTCCAACTACCTTCTGTAACAGTGCCGCTCTCCTGAAGTGGTCTTTTCCTTTTGTTCATCCATATTCTATACATAAATAGGGCCCTGCCAAGAAAAATTCACGAGTTCCAATTTTCTAATTAAGTCAACTGGAATTTAGAATCTGCAGAGATTGATGGCCCAAATTGCCAAACTTTTACTTACATTTATTATGTCCCATGCACTTATCACACACCTAATGTTTCAATCTAACTTTGTCCACTCAGGTACCGCCAGTGTCACCTTTACTACTCGAGTTGCAAACCTCCTACATGAGGTCTCTATAATCCAAACAATGTTTTCTACACCTCAGTTTGATTTCTCAAATGGTTAACGGAACATTAAGAAGACTAAACAACCAAAATGCCATAAACCATGCCATTTGTGATGGGTCCAAGCATTCCCTTCATAGACAACAGGGCTAAAGAAAATGCCAAGAGATTACCTAGCTCAGGGTTCTTTTGGAAAGACCGCAGAGGAATTCAGGACAGGGCTAGGACCAAAGCCCCCTTTAGTCTTTTGGTTTCAGGTTAAAAGATACAGCTGCAGTGCATCTATTGCCTACTCACCTAAGTGAGGAAACAGATCAGTGTCCAGCTGCTGTTTTCGAGTGCACAGTTTCACCAGTCTCTGGAGCCGGCTCATGCAGGACGAGTGCGGAGAGAAGGCTGTGGCTTTCATGAGGACCCGGTCAGTCCTTGGCGGGTCCGTGACAGGAGCCCTGGCGGGTGGCAGGAGAGGCAGGGGTCTCTTGTGAGACAACTGCCGTGCTTGTGCTATAGTGTGTGTGGTGGGTGCCACTCCCTGCATTGGTAGGCTGGTGTTCAGAGGTTGAGGTGACTTGCAGACTATGCCCTGCGGTAGCCCTGTCGGCTTTAACGAAGCTGATGAAGGTGGCAGATGGGAGTGCTGCTGCTGCTGCAGAGGCTGCTGCTGCAAAGGTGCAGGAATGGGGCTAAAGTGCTCTTGGCGAACTTTTAAAATCTCTGTCTCTCTCTGGCGCTGCCGGTTTTGAGCCAACTTGCTCTGCAACTTTTTCTTCACTGTTGCCCCTTTCTTTAGGTCATCATCCTCCTCGTTGAAAGCAAAGGGGTCTTCTAATTCTGCCTCCAGGTAGTGGAGAGGAAGCCTTGCCCCTGGAGGGGAGAGGGACATCCCATCCAGTCCGTTGGGCATCTTCAAGGCCAGGGTGGGCACTGTCAGACTGAAGGCCACAGCATCCATCTGATGCCTGACCTTTACCTCCTCTATGGGATCATTCTTTTTCTTCCTCTCCTTTTTGGGTATAAAGCCAAGTACCTGCAGGTGGCTGTTGCAGTACCTTTGAAAAGTAAAAGCAGTCAGTTATTAACTAAAGATCCGTAAGTAAAATCTGAAGGCAAGACATCACTTAGGAGAAACCCCTACAAACATCTCAAGCAAATATAAACTGAAATACGAGAGGTTTTATAAGAATTGTATACAACTGCTTGGAATACAACAGGTAACTGTGGTGCTCCCAAACCAGCAGGAGAAAAACTTATACAAGTGACTATTTCTAATCTTAAGATAAAAGATTCTTCATT
Source organism: Horornis vulcanius (assembly GCA_013401035.1). Lineage (NCBI taxonomy): Eukaryota > Metazoa > Chordata > Aves > Passeriformes > Scotocercidae > Horornis > Horornis vulcanius. Next base: position 9,369 of record VZUA01065440.1, read on the forward strand.
CATTATTCATAGAAGAATCACATACAATCATTCAAAATCTTAACTCTCTAATAGGGTAAACAGTCAAAATCCAAAGTGAACAAAACAAATGGGCAGTCTGATACATAAAGCAGCAAGAACACAAGCCATTAACTGATCAGTTCAAAAGCTCCTTAGAAAAAGTACATTGAAGACTATTTCCTTTCATTTGCCCATTCCTCCAGTGGAAGTAGTTAACATTTTTGTCAATGCATACATTATTATTACCATTATTATTATTTCCACTGTAGTAGGGAGCAGTTTCTTATAAGGACCATCTCAGTAGATATCTATCTGCTATGAAAGATCACTATTTCCCCTTACTGAACAAGTAGCATAAACACTTAAATTCTGTTTTAGTAGTTTAACATGATGAATTTTGAAGCCAGAGGATTATCTGAATGTTCTTCAACAAAAATCTAGTTTAAAACAAATTCTCTGCTGCTAGAAAGAATTTATACAATGCCAGAAATATGTATACATACAATCCACAAGCACGGATTTTAAGTTCTTCTAACATGGAAAACTTTCAAAGTCATGCTATTAAAAAAAATAAAGTGAAAAAGGTCTTTGAAAATCTGTCATGAAAGTAAAAATAATTACCATGTATGCCACAGATAACATACTAAAAAGTAAGCAATTAACTTTTGCTTGATTGGAACCAGCATGTGACAGAAATTTAGGAACCATGATGTGATCCTTTTCCTGTATACCACAGGCAGGCACTCCTGCCTCTGTAGAACCCACCAACAACCAAAATTTGCCCTTGCAGAATTGCATCTATAACTTACAAACAAAACCAGCTTACAGCTTACAGATGACCAAAGATACAAGGAAAGAGTGATGTCTGCATCATGGTAATTATGGACAAGATAATGAAATACCCATGAAGGTATTCTTTAAAACCTGATCAGTATGAATCTGAGAACAGTAAGTTTTGTTGAAAAAATAGGTTAAAATTACATTATTTCTGGTCTTCATACAGCAAAAAATGGCAGAAAAGCCCAAAACAAACCCCCAAAAAGGTTTAGCACTTCAGTTCAATCACTTTCAACTTGTACACCCATTTCTAAAGAAACAATGTGTGAACTGCTCTAAAGGGTCCTTAAAAGGGAAAAAGGAGAAAGCAAATTCCTATATGCTCTTTATTAGTCTCCATATATGTAGCTTCTTGAGAGACCCACACTCCTAAGGTTTCACAAATCAGAAAAGGCTGAAAAGCACTGCTACTTATTATTGCCTAAATTATTTCTTCATTACATTATGTTGTAAGTAATAAATAAACCTAAATGAGGCAAGCTAAAAGCCAACAACTTGTGCAGTCCTTATTAGAACACACTGAATACTGTAAATTCACACTGAGAGATGCACTTCTAAAAATAAAATTATATAATGAGGGCTCAATAAAGCTTCCCTTAAAGTCAACAAGCACTGTTTCCATATTTAAAATTAAGCCCTTCTAAAATATTTTGTTTGAATAGTTACCACAGCACTTTTAGTATAACAGATGAAAAAAACCCACAAACAGACTAAACAAACACAAGAGAATTATTTTCCTTCTTATGCCAATACAGTGTTTTGGTCAACACAAATGCTTCCCTTACATTGTTCAGAACTTAAATTATTGTCATCCTGTACTTGTACTGATGTGAGGAGGTAGAACTGCATAGTCTGTTTTCATTGCAAAAACAGTAAGAAAAGAAATAGAAAAGGTGAGTAAGTCTGTGGAAAGGTAATAGGCTTGCTAAAATTCTCTGAGTTTAAGCTATTAAGGATTTCTCTTGTTCATTTAAGTCTAACAGAATAATTTTTATATGACAGAGAATAAAGTTTGGCTCCTACAGTTGACCATACCGCATCACTGAGAGCCAACTGGCTCCTCTGGACACAAACCCACGGGTGCCAGGCTACAACATTCTGATTCCAGTACACACTGACTTGGCTCTGTGCTTTAGGCTCTGTCAACTCCTTCTCTTCCAGTATAGCCAAGGCTGTTACACCTTGGATGAACAGGAGCAAGAAGAAACCAGGAAGAGCAGTTCAATATTCTCTGGGTAAAGAAGACTGGACACAAGCAGTTTTGGCTAGGCATAGCTCTCATTAGCACTTCAGCCTTGACCCTGTCAGCCTCTTGCTAGCACTGCACACAGCCAGGAGGGCATGCACCCACATTTCCCCATCCTGCACATTCCAAGAAGGCTTTTTAGTTGGCACTGGCCTAAACTGGCTCTGACTTCACACAGTGCTGCAGAGTCTGCACTAAAAGTTCAAGCTCCATGGAAGTCAGATTACTGGGAAGACCGGAATTGAACCTGCAAGTAGCACAGTGCTTTTTCACACAGCTCTAAGCATGAAAGCCATCAGGGCCAAGCTGGCCCTACAAGAGCCAATTCTGACGAGCCTGTCTTAGAGGCTCAGTTTGCCACTCCTATAACCTGTCTGTGAGTTATGCTCAGCTGCTAGGACCACAGTAAGTGTCTGTTTTTTCCCCTTCCTCATTGAGCGCCAAAGGCACTCATTCTGTGCAGGTAAGGTCAGATGAAGTCCACACATATGGTGGGTTGATATCCATTAAAACTGTCATAACATGAAGCACATAAAATGTGATGAGCTCTGAAGACTTCAGCTGGACAGTTTCCCGCACCCACTGGGAAAGCAAGAATTCAGACAGTGAGGTTTTCTACCTACAAATGCATTCTGCTTCGTAATACACCCCAGTATGGTACCAATTTCCATACTTATAAGAAGATCCAAATAAACTGGGGAGCAGCTTGTATATTAACAAAATATTTAAAGATTCTCTAAAGTGAGAATAATTAGAGACAAAATAGTGTTTAACCCAACTAAATTAATGTAGTAAACCTATATTTAGAAATCAAGTTGCATTTCATTATCTTTGTGTGTATCTGGTTAAGAAAGAAGGAAATGTATTCAGAGGAAAGAGAGATATAAAACCCATGTGTGCATCATCCCACATACATATATTCTTTAAAAAAAACAAGGTAGTGAATAGAAAATTCAGATTTCAAATAAGGCAATGAACTCACGCACTATTAATAGATTTAATTTGTAGAATGTTATTGGTTAATAAGAGAGCTAATAATCTGGCATCATATTAACCATCTTTGTGGCTGGTAGCATCTCATTTGTCTGGGGTCAAGCAACAATTCTTAATTATTTCTGGACAGACTAGAAGCTTTTGGCATATAATGCATGCATCTTCTTGAAATACTTTTTTTTAACAATCTCCAAAAGTATGAAAGAAGATAGCTGTCAGAGCATCATACAGTCTGCTTCTGATCATGTACAGTTACGTGTCTAAAACTGTGACAAAATGACCATCTGACAGTAATTCTGTACACAGAAAATGAAAAGCTATGAGTGAAGAACTCAGACACTGCAAACATCTTTATATTGAAGGGAGTGTGAAAAAAGTCTTCTAAGAAACAGATAC
>VZUA01065440.1:36497-49520 GCA_013401035.1 Horornis vulcanius
GATACTGCATCATTTACCTCTCAGTACACTTTTATTAGAAGCAACCTATAACAGCAATAGTACCTCAGAGACAGCTCTAATAATTTTCCAGTCTTCCCTTGCCATCCCAGGAGGTGTTACTGCTACTCTTGTCTGCTGGGCCCGACCTTCGGTATTCACATATGTGGCTGCCTTCTCTGTATATGCTGCTCCTGGGAGAATAATATCAGCCATGGGAGCTCCCACATCCCCATGATGCCCTAAATACATGGAAAGAGGAAACAGTACACAACCATATGAGACAGAAGTAAGTCAAAATAAAAAGAAATGCTTCACTAAAACAGAATTTCTGTTCCCAGAAAAAAAGGATTTTCTAAGTTTTGCTTAGCCGCTAATCTGAAGCCCATGAGGCTGGCTGCTCTAAGGTCTTGGCTAATACTCTGGGGAGAATGAATGGACTACAAGCAGGAGTCTTTATAGTGACTCAGATTTGGGAGGTTCTTGAAACAAGGATTTTTAGATTAAGATAAGATCATGTATTGTTATGATAGAACAGCTGGAAACGAATGCTTTTTTGTCTGCCAGGTCTGAAGCTATGTTTCAGAAGCCCTATACTGACTTATATTCCCTAATTAATCATCAACATTTTCCCATGTTTACCTAAGAAATAGGTAACCAATATCTCAGGTATGTGTTAGAAGTTCCCTTTCCTGGCAGAAAACGAAGGCTAAAATTCCTCAAAGGGTTTTATGCCAGTGTTTAGGCTTTTTCTCCATCTATTAAGATAGCAACATTTCTTAATTTACATCTAGTAATTACCTTGATATATGATAAAACAGTCCTTTGTCAAGTCTTGACGTGTTATACAACCCGAATCTGCTCCCAAGAGATACAATACTTTGGGAGGCCTTTTCCTAATTGCTTCCACTCCTGGTTTGAAACCCAGGTCCAAAGCAGCGACTTGGCTTGCAACCCTGTAGGAACAAATACATCATGATTTTAAGTAATTTCAGAATTCTCCCTCTCCCATCAAAACAGATCTAAGTTCTTTTTCTGACTAAATATTTTGAAGAGATATAAGAGGTCCCTAATAGTAACAAGACAAACATGAAGCTCAAAAGCAGCTGAAATATTTGACAAAGTATCAAGTTAGTTTTGCATTTTGACAACTTGACACCATTTAAAGTTTTCACAGGGAATCTCACGTATTTAAGATGGGATAGCAAACATAAAGGCAGATACTGAAAGTCAGGACCTAGTGGCAGGCAGCTCACTGGTGAAGCTTGATGCTCCAGATGGCATTTCAGCTATGAATGAAACTCATCAGGCCTTTAAATTGGAGCACTCACATGGAAGATGAAAGACCAATTCTAGAGCCATCAGCTACTTGAAATCATAAAAGTCTTAACACCACTATTCATTTATGCACACATAAAAATACTTTTAAAAGAATGAAATAATAATTCCCATTTTCTGGCAGTCTTCCAAAGCAACAGTTTTGCATAATCCTCCATTATCAGGTGCAAGTCTTATTTAAAAGAAAAAAAGATTCTCTCTAGAGTACAGATCTTCCAATGTAACTCATTTTGTCTGACAGAGTCAGATATAGAGGTTTCAATAAGTTAAGTTGCTTTTCACACTTAAGATAGAACGGATGGTGTACCATAAGTATGGAGGTATGAACGATTGCAAAACCCCACTTGTATCTTGAATGTTCTTTAACTCATCAGTATTTTGGTACTAAATATTTCAGTTTCAGCAGCAGAATGTTATATTTGAGTTCCCTTCAGAGGACCAAGCCCTGCTCTAACTATACTATTTTTACATCAATGAAGCTGCTTTTGGCAGAAGAAATTTGTTGAGTCTCCAGAATTGAGAGCCATTACATTTGGTGAAATAATTTTTCCTTTACAGAGATGGTAAATTTGACAGTCAGAATTTCAGAAAGGGAGTGGTGAAGGACTGTCCAAAAAGAAGCTTGTCTATTAAAAGGAGTAATATCCTGACAAACTGAATAGCCAAGATCAAAAGCTCTCAAATGAAAATCTTTGAAGTCTTTCTATTGACTATTCATTGAGAAGCTGCACAGTAAAAGGAATATTAAAAAAAACCCAAATGAAGAAATCATATTATTTAAATATGGCCATTTTGGTTTTCTTCCTCTAGATAAAATGCAACCATTTAGCAAGTGACATAGGTCTGCTGTGCATCCTAATGAGCACTGTGGTAGATGTTATTGAGCTCTCTTGTATTCTATGTCTAAATCGAAATCTTAAATTCTACATTTGAATATCATCAATTAATAAAAACTTATGGAGAACCCAGTCAAGGAACCCATTTTTATTAAGAAGTTTCTGCCAGCTTGTACTTCTGTTTTCTACATTCCCTACAGGTTTTAACCCAATAAGCTGCTTGTGTGTATATGAAGCAATCTGCACACATACATTGTGGTAACCTGTGTAGCCCAACGTGCAAGCAAGCTGCTCCCAAAAAAGTTTTAAAGCAAACCTGTGTAAGATGTTCATGACTTTCCAATCAGCACCAGCACCGCTCTTGGCCCTGGCATTCTGTGCAATGGTGGAAACAGCAGCATGGATGGCAGCTCCGTCACCGCGCTGCAGGGCTGCACTGCCCACCACCACCATCGGCTTTTTGGCTTGGTCGAGGACCTGTGCAAGCCAAGAATCAGAAATTCATTCCACAGCTACGAAGACAATTCTTGGTACAGATAATGTAATAAATCCCCAAATTTCTCCAAGACTCTTCCATGCAAACCTATGGTTCCAAAATGGTCATTGTTTCATTTAGAGATAAAGCCAAGAGAAACTGCTGTAAGCAGCAAACTGTCTTGTCAGTACAGAACTGTATGCTCGATAACCAGACATTTAACTGGAAACAGCAGCACCTGAAATAGCCTGTTTTATGTCAAGAAATATCCCAGGAGTTTCCTGCACTGCAAAGTTTTACACACCTGAATATATTAGACAGTTTATATGTACTTGGTGCACACTAATCATTACCTCAGCTCTGCATTTGATTAAAAGCAAATAACCCCATCTACACCATGGTACTTTTCTTCAAATCTGTCTCTGGAGAATTCAGATTATTACTCAATACCTGTGGAATTTAACAGTCACACTTTTTAAGTTCTGTGTACCTTGGAGAAGGCATGTTTGCCAGAAGCAATGTCCTGAAGTATCTGTGGGGACTCTCCTAGATGTTCATACGTGTAGGTCAAATTCACAGGAGAGCCAACAAGGGCCACTTGCAAGTCATTGTGAAGCCAGCTGAAAATACCACCAACATTTTATAAAAATTAAAGAAATATAGAGTTTTACCCAACCAAAGCTACTAATTATAACTTCAGCAGTAACTTAAAATAGGATTGCAAAGGAATTTAAATGGCATTCATTGTTTTGGTAAGATGCAGTTTAGCTTTATTCTGATTGTTAGGCAAGCCTCAGGGTTTTTTAGAAGGATTATTTCTCTAGATATATTCCAGAAACAGTACAGCAACGCACCTTACATGACAAGTTCATAATTTAATTCCCTCCTCCTCTCAAGCTTCTGCCAATTCAGTTTTAGAAATCCACTTATTTCTTAGATAAACTCAGAAAAATTTAGTTGGTTAGAAATTTTTTTCTTTTTTGCAGCTTCTCATGGCACAGACTTACAAAAATACATGAAAATATACATTCCAAAGTCTCACTGCATCTTCTCCTTTCAAAATTTCAATGCCATTACTGTTTAAGATTATGTATTTTCAAAGATCCCAGCATTAAGAAGGACAGGACTTTTGTAAGACTTCATTTGGCTGATACTGACGTATCTTAATTGCATTAGCTACGTTCAAAAGTTTGGGAAAACCAAACTACTTGGCAAAGAAAATGTTAAACTGGAATGACTGCTTCTAAACTCAGCACATCTGATTTGTTACAATACAAGAAGCAATAAGCTGATGCTGAAAATAAATCTTTAAGGAATATGCTTTAACAGACTTCTATAAAACAAAATCTGAGGTGTCTGTATAATGTAACAAAGGAATAGATGTCTGAGTAGATGAACTTAATGTAAAATGTCAAAGTGAGAATGAACTAGCTCTACACTACAGGGTACTACCCTTTTTCCACACATAAATCACCATTCCCTTTACTAAAAGGTGAACTAAATCCAATGATCCCATCTGAATGAATGCTCTCAATTTAGTGCCTGCAGCTCCAGCTGAGCACTGTATCAAATCCAGATGGTTTCACATGCTTATTCACCACTATGGAATACGAACCTCTTTCGAATTCTAGCATTAAAAAGCGGTGCCTCAAAGCGTGGATTGGTGCCAACCAGAAGGAGGACATCTGCCTCCTCCACCCCAGCAATCTTGGTATTCAGCAGGTAGTTAGAGCGTAAATCTGTGCTATAACAAAAAGATATAAGAGGATGAGAATTCAGTATAGGGAAGGAATGAAGCTATGGTAAAGACCTACAAAATACTTTTTCATCTTAGGAAAAGGAGGAGAAAGAAGAGATTTCTCAATCCAAATTAAAAATCATAACTGTACTAAAATTTTCACACCATAAACAGAAATAGACTAATTTATCCAGCTTACAACAGAGTGTAACTGGCTTTCAGTGACTGACTGCTAAACTGCAGCAGCCATACCTACAGTACAACATGGGGTAAAGTGTGCAACTCCTGCTGGAGTAGAGACTGTGAATCAACTCACAGTCCATAAATATTCTGTACATGTGAGTATTGTAAATTCGAATAAATCCTGCTAATGTATCAGCAATTGTTAACCCTGCTAATTTCAGAATACTGCCATGAGCTGATCTGTAGACTGGAAAGTTTATTAACATATTAATTACAGACAGATATTGCCTGTCCTCTTACCCAGCTCCAGCAGTAGGAAAGATCTCTTCAGTGCAGAGTGTATCACAATTCACTCTATTCAGTAGGTCTTTCAGAGCTATTAGTGCTTCTGCATCCACCAGCCCTCCTACAACTGCTGCTATTTCCTTACCTTCCACTGCCTGGAGCTGGAGAGAAAGAAGTATAAACATAAACAAAAGAAACCACTGAAATAAATTCTCATTTAGCCCAGGTAAATATCTGTTATATTACGGTGTGCCAAAGCCAGAGGTGCAACCACTAGCCTGGAGTAGCACAAATGGATCAGTGGTGTCTGATTCCTGCCAGGCAGCAACTCCAGCTCTTTCAGAACTCTTGATAAGCAAGGAAGAGCTCTCTGTATTCTATGCAGGCCTCTCCCACTTGAGTTATCACTCAGGTGTAGCTAATTCTCATTTGGTGTGCTGAGAGAGGAAGGTTGGTGAATGCTTTTATTTTAATGAAGCCACAGTGCAGACAGAATACAAACTCACGTAACACAAGCTCTAGTAGTAAACTTAACTTAAAGGTATTATTATCTGAGAGGAAATAGCTTTTGTAACAAACCCTGCTACTGTACCATGGGCAAAAACATCCTTGAGGAAAGTTCAATTACAGTTATTCAATTCTACTTCACCCACATAAAATTTTTAATCAAAATCCAGAGCAGTCATGCAGCACTTCATTTGAGCTGCAGAATCAATCACCACACAGAGAAAGCACTGAAGAAAGCACAATTCAGAAATAAGTAATACAGACTTAATGTCTTTGATGGCAAAAGTGGTGATAGCACAGTTTAAATAAATTTAAAGATGTCTTCAGATAGATCAAAGTATTCGGGAAAATTGCTTCCTCCTGAATTTCTGAAGAAACAGTTTAGTTTCCTATTTAAATAAAAGTAATTTCTCTCCCAATGCTCCAAGTGAAACCATGATAAGAAAAAGTTCTTTAAAAGGTCCAATTCATGAAAAATGAAATATTAGCAAAAATAAGAAATGTAAGTGGAAACAATGGATTAGCACTCAAATGTTCCCCTCTAACCTTAAAGAAAAAAGTATTCTTAATATAACTAATTTGATAGTAATATTTGTAATACATCCAGCTTTAGAAATTAATTTTAGACTATATTGAAAATTGTTCTTACCACACCAGCAACACGAGCTAATACATCCTCCCACGAGGCATAAACAAATACTCCTTTCTCATTTTTGATCATTGGCTGAGTAAGTCTCTGACGCTTCAGACCATCATAAGCAAACCTAAGTGAACACCAAGAATATTATAAAAGAGCAAAGACAAACATAATTGTGTATAATTCAGTGAATTTTCTAATTGCAAGCTTTTAGAAAAGAGAAAACCAAGAAATATTTCCTTTGAAAGTTTAACTTCTCCTTTTCAAAAACACACAAAACAATCAGCAATAGAAATAAAAGTTACTGCAAAAAAATGCTACAAAAATCAGAATATTAGGAAACTCAGCAAATTCAATTATAGAATTTAAAAATGTATTTCATCTATTATTCTTCTTCACTGTAGCTTTACAATACTAATAGCTGAGTACCGAAGTCAGTGCTACTGTGTACATTTCTGGTTCTGCAAAGTGTGCCTTTAATGCATCCATAAACACATGTGGGTACAAGCACATCCACATACCTTGTTTTGTCAGATATCCATTCTTCATTGATATCTTCATGCAGCCTTGGCAAAATTCTCATCACTTCTCCAGTCCTTGTGCTCACTACAATGTTGCTTCCAACAGCATCAAGAACATCAATGGACTCTACCTTCCTGTTTAGAAGAACAAATAAACCACTTGCAGTCTTTCATATATAAGCAACAAGTGTCTTATTTTTGGCTTGAATAGAGGTGATTTTCTTCATGGTAACTGTATTTTGGATTTAGGGTGCCAATAGTGTAATAACACAGGGATGTTCTAGTGCCAAGCAACATTTACACCACATCAAGGACTTTTCAGCTTCTCACCCAGTCCCACCAGCAAGGAGGCTGGGGGGCATGAGAAGCTGGGGGAACACAGGCAGGACAGCTGTCCCCAGTGGGCCAAAGAGATGTTCTGCATCACGCAGCAGCAAGCCCAGCATGTGAACGAGAGGAAAGCTGGGTGGGGGCTGCTGCTCAGGGACTGGCTGGGCAATTGCAGTGTGAATCCCTTGCTTTGTACATTCAAATCCTTTTATCATTACTGTAATTTTCTTCTTCTGTCCTATTAAACTGTCTTCATTTCAGCCCACAAATTTTACATTTTTCCCCCCCCAATTTTCTCTCCTATGCCCCATGGGGGGCTGAAATGAGCAACTGGCTACGTGGTATTTAGCTGCCTGCTGAGTTAAACCACATCAGTCTTTTAAAGCATCTAGTGTTGGGCATGAAGAGTTTGGGTAATAGATCTGACCAGAGCACGTGAAAACAAATTTGTTATAAACGCTCACTGTATTAGTTTAACTGGTGCTGGTCTCAGAGTTGCTGCACACGTTCTCAGAGCTGTATTATGTAACACCTTGCTGTCTGGATGTGTCCCTTGTTTGCTGTTTATCATCTCTTGAAGGTGGCTTAAGGATGTAACTCTGTCACAGTGTGTCACTGGTTTATGATAGGACAAAATTGCTGGTGGAGAGGTTGATCGGGTGCTTGCACTCAGCACCGCTGCGGGCTCCGTGCTTCGGGAGCCTTCCAGCGGGCGCGGTTGGTAATTACACCCCCCACCTTCGGGAGAGCCCGTCTGTGCAGAGGCACCGTCCTCTGCCCTCCCCTGCTCCTCCAGGGAACTACAACAGCTCTTGGGGATTCTGAATATCCTCGGGACGGTCAAACCAGCATGCTCCTATGTTCGAGGCCAGGCTGGACAAAGTCTTGAGCAATCTCATCTAGTGAGAGGCGACCCTGCCCATGGCAGGGGTGGTTGTGACAATGACCTTCAAGGTCCACTCCTACCCTTAACATTCTGGGATTCTGTCTCCTGAATCTGTTTCAGTTCTTGTACAGGGTTAAACAACTACTTAAGAAAAATCACACAGAGATCTCCAAATCTGAACAGCTTAGTTTTACAAGATATTTTAAATAATATCCTCAACAATTAGTGAGTTAATGAATTTGTATTTTCCTTTATAAAAGGAAAATACATCTCTTATTAAGCAATCAGCACAAGCTACAAGTTCAATACATTTTAGGGTAAAAATAAGGGAAGAACAGTCTACAAAGGAAGCTATAACATCCTTCCTTTTCTTAAATAAACTGTAAGAAAATTTGTGTTAGATTCAGTCTATGGGAAAGTCTGCAACAAAAACACAGAAAATAAAAATCAGAGAAAACCCTTGGTATCACAGATGGACATAATTCTAAGACAAAGCGTACAACAGAGAAAGGTGTATTTTCAGCATGAGTTAAGCCACCTACCTTGTCTCCCATGGGCGTGCAGTAAAGGCATATGGCTTGGAGGTAAGAGCACCAACTGGGCAGATGTCAATAATATTTCCTGATAACTCAGACATAAACATTTTCTCAACGTAAGTACCAACTTGCATATCATTTCCTCTTCCAGTTGTTCCCAAGTCATCTACCCCTGCAACCTCACTAGCAAACCTGGTAGGTGCACAAAGAAGGAGAAACACATCTGGCATGTACAGATGCAACACAGAACATTTTTCAGCCCTCATCTCATTTTCTTAAGACAAAACATTAGTTCATACACCTGGAAGAAAACAATTGTTTAGATGCATTAGTCAGCGCCATCATATGTGAGACCATCTGCAGAACTTCATTCAGAAAGGACTAGGGAAACTAGGGGGAGTTAAATCAAAAAGCACAGCACACAGCAGTTCAGTACTCACTGTATTACACAAACTGAGTCCAAGAATAGTCCTAACTAACAAGTTCCTGCTAGAACTAGTTGGGTACATTGTATTCTTTTCCATCTGGCTCAAGTTGGCCAGTACAGCATCTCAGGGCTACAGAACAGCATAAATATAGCTACGGAGGCTATCAAAAATAAATAAATCTTACAACTTGTGGCTGAGGAAGTCACATATCCATTCTGGCACCAACACCATGGGACCAGTTCTGCCCTGCAGAACTCTGATTTCACTTTCATGCACTGGCCATCTTTCTCTATTTCCTGTCTGGTAGCTCCAGGAAACCAGCTATCAGTCACTAACAGAAATAAAATTTTTAAGTATCATCAGAAAAGAATTTTTTTAACAACTGACTACCCCTCATGGGGCTTCCTTCACTAGTAACAAACTGACACAAATATGCCTGCTTAGTACTCTCCTCAGTGAAAGTAAAGGACTTTACCTGATGCATCGAGTGCACTGTATACAGCGGGTCATGATGGTTTTGACTAAAGGGCCAATGTTCTTATCCTCCACAGCACGTTTGCTCTCTCTAAATCTGCTCCTATCACTGCCAAACATCATTGACTGGTCCTACAACAGATCACAGAACACACACATATCCAGGCCGCTGGAAAGCAAAATTTCACCTAAGACAAGAGCATTATATATAAATCCACATAATTTAATTGGATGTTGTACCTGTAGATCACATTCTCCACCCTGATCACAGATAGGACAGTCCAGTGGGTGATTTGCCAGCAGGAACTCCATTACACCCTCTCTGTTAGGTTCAGAGAATGAAGTTAATGTAAACATCATTTAGCAGACAGTATAACTAATCAGCCAAAGGAGGCTAAAAGAAAGGTACCTTGCTTTCCTGGACTTCTCAGAGTTTGTCAGTATATTCCAGCCCTTCATAACTGGCATGGCACAAGCAGCAACTGGCTGCAATCACCATAAAAAGCAAGCATGAACACAATGTATTTCTTCTCAGCAAGGGCACAAACCCACACCTCCTCCCCCCGCAATTCTAACATAGGTGCCTGCTATAAATAAATAGAAATAAAGAGGTCTGCAAGGAAAAAAAAACCTAGTCTAACTGATAAAGTCACTAGATGCCATATTTATTAATAAGCTGCTACATAAAAAGGTTAAATTAGTTATTATTTATTTAAAGTTAAAAATACTACATTTTCAAGTCCCAAATTAAGCAGTTACAGCATTAAGAATGTCAGGTGTAATCAAAGGCAAATCAAAGAGCTTCAGCAGACATCTAGAAAACCTCTAGAACTGAAGTTCAGAGTATGACTCATTTACAAGACATTTATATGCACAAAGGCTGTATAAAGTCTTGGAATAAAATTCTTCTCAAGATTACTGCAAGATTAACAAAACCTCCTGCTTGGTAAACAAATCTCTCTTACTTTTCAATCACATCATGACTTCCACCTTTAGTGACAACCCAACATTTCCACAGACACAAAGCTCAAATAATGGAATTGAAGTTGAGGTGAGCTAAAAAATTTTACGTGTGAGTATAAATGTGTAATCCAAGACTGAACTCCAAAAGAACGTGCAGAGATTTCTTAGTACTGCTGAAGACTCCTGAAATCAACTATTTCACAACAGATACCAATGCATTAAAATATAAACTACTAACTAACTGCAATCTTTACTTAGAATGAACCTGCAGGTACTAATCCTACAGCTAAATACATACAGTATCTGAAGTTTATTATTTATGTACTATCAGCTGAAAATGCGTGGCTGAAGCTTCAACTACAAAGCATAAAATGCATCTAACAGCAAAGACACAGCTATCAAATGCTCATGTCCAAGAGCAAGATAGTCCATAATAACCTGAGAACTGACTCTGACTCATAAGCAATCACTTCCAGTGGGAAGATGAGAAAAAAACTGCTTTGAGCAACTGAATGACAACCATTATTTACAAGATTTAAACTAGGCCCAAAGCACAGTAAAAAATTCCTGTTGAGTTCCATATTGCAATTTCTATGAAACACAAACAATACCTTTGGAGCTTTCTCTATTTCCACAAGACACATCCTACAGTTTCCAGCAACAGAGAGACGATCATGATAACAAAAACGAGGTATCTGAACTCCAGCCTTTTCACAGGCCTATTAAAAAATAGAAACAAAGGGAAATTAAATTTTAGTTAGACTTTTCAGCTCCACCTCAGAAAACACTATGCAGCTTTTCAAAGAGTAACACTATCAGTGCTCAAGAATCAAGTGCACTTGACCTTTCATCTTAAGAAGTGACCATAAATAAAATATTGTGATGGAACAAAAAAAAGTCAGGATATAAATTAGAAATATAGTTTCTCTAACCTTTTTAAGTGATTGAGGAAATGAGAACTGACCTCTCTTTCATTCTTTACTCCAATAATAAAGAGAATTCTCTGACACAGAGCACTAGCAATACCAGTAACTTTTTAATGAACACATACACTCTTTAAGGAACAGCGCATGAAAGTAAAAATTGAAAAACATAAGGAGAGCAACAATGGGCATAATGATTCCTGGTAATTCAACAACACAGATACTGTGTATAAAGGTACTCCAGCACAGTCAATCTTCAACTTCAGCAGACCCCAAACTCAAACACAACATGACAGAAGAAGAGACTGGAGGACAGAGCCAACAGATTTCCAGAGAACAGACGAAGACAGCCTTTCCTGCATAAAACCCCCCCTAATACCTAATTTCCTGCATAATACCACCTAATTTAATAAAAAAAGCTCTAACAAGATCTAGTTTTTCTGACAATTTCTACCAAAAAGAACTACATTAGCTAAACTGAAAAGCTAATTTAAAAAAATTGCATTTAAGAAAAGATTACACGAAGTTCCTGCGGGGCATTCTAATGCCTAAATAAATTAGGAACTTGTATCCAAATAGCAAGGCAAGGACTATATCTTGAAATAAACTGCAGGTTTTAATGTTCATTATACCCCATCTTCAATTAATGGCTTCTTTAAAAACACCTTTACTTGAAATTTTAGCCTGAAACGTGACAATGTGCACCAGAAGCTGGGAAATCCAGGTTCCCTTTCTTCCCACCAAGAATAATAAATGCAGCTAAGGAAGAGCACTCTGAATCAAAACAACTAATAACTAAAAGGAGACAATCCCTCATTTACCCAAGACACATCGTAACAAAACACAAAATGTACAGGTTCTGAAAAACTACAAGGTCACACAGTGTTCAGAGACAGAAGTTCAACCAGAATTTATCAAAGTCTGTTATTGCATTGCATAAAGTTTTGCAGCTGGGATTGATGCTGCATGCATCTTCTTTCAAGCAACCATGGCATATTTTTCTTTTTCAAATACTGAATTCCCCCAAGGATTTCTGTCACATGAAATTGCATCACAGTTAAAACACTCCTAAAGAATTGCAAGAAACAATGTGAAGGCAGGTGGCTTTCTGCTGTATGGAACAGAAGATGCTGCCAAGAAGTGAGATGTGAAGTCCCAGAAAATTGAGAATGCCATTCCCCACACCTGCAGTACTGTGGTTCCGGGGTTCACCAATACAGGATGGCCATCCACAAACACCTCTATTTGGTTGCTGGCTGCTGTTGCAGTTGTTCGCCCTGAATGACATGGAAAAATAAAACAAAAACAACTTTACCATACTACTAGATGGAAATCATCAGACCCCTCCACCCCCATCCTGAGTTTAGTTATAGAGTGCTGACAGAATCCCAATTCTACCAAGAGTGCAACACAGAATCCCTCAGCCTGCAAACTGAGTATGCATATGTGCCCTTCGGTAAATGGACTGCACATACATTTACCACCAGAGACCCAGGTATAAACTACAGACACTTACCACATACTCTGGAGGACTGGGTGACCCCAGCTAGGGTCCTGGGGACAGCAAGCAGTCGAAGCATGGTGCTTTGGTAAGAGAGAAAACAGCATTGCTGTTATCAGTTCAAATGTTTGCTGTTAAGTTTTAAACAGGCAGAATACGAACTTCTACACCACTTGCAAAGGATCATGTATGCACACCTATATGTACAGTTACGGGAGAGTGAATTACCTCCTTCAAACACAAAATATGATCTTCTAACAATCAATACACCACACATAGGAATGTCACCCAGCGGCCTCTCCGCCTGCAGCGGAGCGCCGGCCCCGGCCCCGGCCCCGCTCCCCCAAGGACAGGACGGCGCAGCTCGGCGGCAGCGGGCCCGGTGTCGCCGTCCCCGGGGCCGAGAGCACGGCCGGCGACAACACTACCCAGCGCGGGGGTCACCTTGGAGGCGCCGCCGCCCGC
>VZUA01065440.1:49958-62145 GCA_013401035.1 Horornis vulcanius
AGCCCCCGGCCCGCCGCTCGGCCCGTCAAGGACACCGGGAGCGGCGGCGGGCGAAGGGGCCCGGAGCAGCGGCACCCGTGCCCACCGATCCCGCCTGCAGAGGCACCGCCGTTACCTGGCGCGGGACGGGCGGCGGCGCCGCGGGACGGCTTCGCTCCGCCTCGGCCTCTATGGCGGCGGCCTCGGGCCTTTCCGCCGCTGCCCTCAGCCTCCTTCGGCTATCTCCGGAGCCTTCTTCGGCAATCTCCGGAGAGGACAGCCCGTGCTCGGCAACCTCCGGAACGAACCTCTTCGGGTATTTCCGGCAAGCTGTCGACGAACGATGACACGGGCAATTTCCGCCGCTAGCCCACAGCCTTTTCGGCCACCGTCATACGTACTGCCCTTCCCTCGGCAATTTCCGTCCCTTTCCGTCTCTTTCTTCGCCAAACTTCGGCAACTTCCGCTGTGCCAACGGGGCGGGGTGTGGCGACAGTACAATGTTACAAAAACCCTGTAACACCGCAAATCTTCCTAGGGCTTATAGTCAGCCTCGCTTTTATTACTTCGACGCTTTCCCGCACTCCTGGTGTCCCGTCCGCTGCGCGCCCTGCGCTGCAGCAGCCGACCCCTGAGGAGCTACCTCGCGGCTCGCTCTCGCGGAGGAATACACTTGCGTGCAGTGCCGCGCAGGAATACCGGCGCTATATAGGGGCGGCGCAGGCGCGGCGAGGCCCTTTCCCGCGGCGGTGGCGGTCGGGGCGGGCGCCGCGTGTGGGCCGCGCGCCGCCGCTATGGGCTTCGGGGACCTGAAGTCCGCCGCGGGCCTCCGCGTCCTCAATGACTTCCTGGCCGACAAGAGCTACATTGAGGGGTGAGAGGCGGCGGGGGGTTGCCGGGGTGTGGGGAAGGTGAGTCGGGCTTGGTGGGGACAAGCGGTGGGGACGCGGGAGGAAATTGACACACCCGGGCAGCTGCACGGGCGGCACTGCTCGGCGGCCGCCGCTGCTTCACGTGTTCCTGAGTGCCCCGAGCAAGGGAGTTAATTTGGCTTGTTCTTCGCAGGTACGTCCCTTCGCAGGCTGACATAGCAGTTTTCGAAGCGATCGCTGCCCCCCCGCCTGCAGATTTGTTCCATGCTCTCCGGTGGTACAATCATATTAAGTCGTATGAAAAACAAAAGGCAAGGTATGGTTAAATTCTGAAGTTGCAATATTTCCCCGGACTATCCTACAAATAGTTGAGTTTGTTTCATTGAGTTTGAACAGAACCGGGTTTCAGTGGCACCACGTGGCATTTTGTATTGTTGGAACACAAACAGCTCCAGAAACAGAGCAGACCTCTTCTATCGGTACGGAGGACAAAATTAGTGATTTGCAGTACCGAAGAACATAGAAGGAAAAGGAGATACGAAAGGAAATAGTAGCTCTTTTCACTTTTAGAGGTTTTAAGTGTTCATGAAAGGTGCTATATTGATCTCGGGAGACTGCAGGCCTCTCTGAAAACCTACAGCATAGGTAGGGGTCAGTATTGCTACACTGCTTTCTCTGAGCCTCAGTCCTCTTCGAGGGGAACTTCCAAAGATGAGTGGCTCAGTCTCCAGTCAGTTTCTGAAGCTTTTGTAATGTTAAAGGGGGCTAAGATTGTGAAGTGATTTCACAAAGTCCACCCTGGAGACTGCTTACAGTTCCTGAAATCAAAAGCCAGTTTTATGGTTTTAGTAACAGCAGTTCACATTAGCAAGACAGCTATGAGCATATTCTGAGATAACAGGAGTATATGAGCTGCAACAGAAAGTAAATTCAGGGAGTTGTGGTCCCTTGTACTGTTGAGAGTGAGGGTTTAGAGTAAAGTGTTCACTGAAACTTAGGAAAGTAGTAGTTACCTTGCAGTAATGTGTTTTGAGTCACTCCCTAGTTTTTAAACAAGTAGTTCTAGGGGAGCATGAACACGAAGTTGCTAATGCCTCCTAGACAGAACACAGTGCAGATAAGGGATTCCAATAAGGCTTTTCCTATTCATGTACTTAGGTGGGCAGGACCATACCAGCTTTGATGAGCTACAGCAGGTCTCGTATTCAGACGTTATTCAGCTGGCATGTCAGGAGCATTGGGGGCTGTCTTTCTTGAGGTTCTAATTTCAAGTAGCAAAATTAGATTTTTACTCATTTTAGCACAAGGTTTTCATTACAAATGCATTTGTAGGTGTATTGATAAACTGGCAGGGATTGTATGGACATTTGAGTAGGTTCCTAATATCTGCATTTTTTTCTTTCAGCTTGCCAGGAGTAAAGAAGGCTTTGGGAAAATACGGTCCTGCTGATGTTGAGGACACAACAGGTGCAGCCACAGATAGCAAAGATGATGATGACATTGACCTTTTTGGATCTGATGATGAGGAGGTACTTGTGACCTTTTTGTACTATTTTTATTGCTTTTTGAAATTGACACAGGTATGAAGATTTTCACCTTGACCTAGTTGAAGTTACTTATATTTCCGATCTTGGTAACAGATCCTACTTGAAATTCTCAAGTGTAGCTATCTTTGTGGAATAGGAAAGCTTGGAGGGTAAAAACTCAAAAGTTAGAAAATAATGTATTGGAATGTGGTGAACTGTCCAACTTTGACTGGTTACATGATGAGTAAAACAAAAAATCACCATCTTTCGGCTGACAGTTGTGATGATTTGTTTTTATCTGAGTAGATGCCAGTCAGTTTGGTAGTGCTTTGGAGATGCAGAGGTTTGGTGCTTTTCTGTAACTGCAAATCTCTCTTTCAGGAAAGTGAAGAGGCAAAGAAGCTGAGGGAAGAACGTCTGGCCCAGTATGAATCAAAGAAGTCCAAAAGTATGTGTGCTGAGAATTTCTAATCTTTTCTGCTTGAGTTAATCTTCATGCATTTGAACAGGATGCCTAGAAACACTAATTAACTGTAATAATAGATCAGCTTGACTGGAATGAGACAGGAGTAATGAGCTTCACTTGAATTACCAGTGAGCTCAGCTTTCCCATAGCAAATAGGAATGTTAACATGCTTTTTGTTCTGGTTCATACACTCCTGCTTTTTGTTTCCAGAGACTGAGCTTTCTACATAAATGGAGATAACGTGAGGATTTTCTTTTAAAAAAGTACAGGAGTTACTCCACAGCTACTGGCCTGGAACTGTTCAGAACTGTAGCAGTTGCAGTATTCCCTCTGTGGAAAATAAACTGTTACACAGCATTAGTCTCCTTCTCAGGTGTTCTGAAAAGGACTTCCTATGTAACAAACACTCTCAGTCAAATTTCTATATGTATTATGTATCTGCAATATTGAACATTAGTATGTGAGTTGCAGTACTTCAGAAATGTACATTGGTACCAGGGGCCTGTCACAGCAATGTGAGCGGGTTCTTATTTGTGAAATTGGATAAGTTGCTCTTGTCAAACAAGTTTGCAGGTATATTCGTGAGGTTTTGAAAGATTCCTACCTTTTCGTGGTGATTTTCTTCCTGCAGAACCAGCTGTTGTTGCCAAGTCATCAATCTTGCTTGATGTGAAACCTTGGGATGATGAGACAGACATGGCCAAGCTAGAGGAGTGTGTTCGAAGCATTCAAGCAGATGGCTTGGTCTGGGGATCTTGTAAGTGTGGGGAAATTCCAGAGCAGGGAGAGGGAGTGTGCAGGCCCTTGGGTATATGTGTATGAGTAGTTGGACTTGTGGTAGCTGTTTGCTGGTCTCTCAAATGTACATAACGAGGGAACTGCAATACTACAGTACTTCAGTGTCTTCGCATGGTCAGAGAAGGTGTATTAGTGCAGTGGCCCGGTTAAGATTCAAGTACAGGTTTTAAAAGCTAGAAAACTTAGACTCTGCTCCCCTGCTTCTCCCTGTACAATTCCTTATGCAGCAAACAAACACCTTTACCTACACACAGCTCTGGTTGGGGAAGGGGCGGAGGCCCACAGAAAGAAACTTTCTCCATCAGTTGTAATAAATACTGGATTGTTAATTAGATGGTCCATCATATGGGCCAAAGGCTGTTTTTATATATTCCTGCAAATTGTTTTGGTCAGTTCATTCGTAGATCTGTGTTTTTTAAGAGATTCCACCAATTAAGGAGTACTAAATACTTTTTTTAATTTTTTTTTATTTTGCAGCCAAGCTAGTACCTGTTGGCTATGGTATCAAAAAGCTTCAGATCCAGTGTGTTGTTGAAGATGATAAAGTTGGAACAGATATGCTGGAAGAGAGAATAACAGCTTTTGAAGATTATGTACAATCAATGGATGTAGCTGCTTTCAATAAGATTTAAGTCTTGATATATCTAGAATAAATGTTGTTGCAAAAAATGTGCAATGTCTGTGCTTGTTGCAGAATCTTAGAGTAATCCAGCTCACAATTGTAAGGTTTCCTTAGTGGTTAAAATAGAAGCTGAAACTGAATTTCAAGGTTGCCCAGACATCTCACTGTAGTACCCAGTAGCATGAGCAGAGCATCACTTCAGAGTTAATGTTAGCATGGCTTTAAAATATTGCAATGCTCCTTCCTCCATCTGCAGAGGAAATGACTTCTTTGGAAATGTCTGGAATTCCTCTGGAAGGAGGGATGGTTTTAAAGGAAAGGAGCGGGGCTCAGTTGAAGTGCAAGCAATGTTTTAGTGGGTAAACGGGAGATTAATTTCCTTTTGTTTAGTAAGGGTGGTGACCGGGTAAACGGGAGTTTAAATTCCTTTTGTTTGGTAAGGGTGGTGACCAGCCAAATGCAGCATGGCTTTTGTTGGCTGCTAAAACTCCAGTAGAGGAAGGTTAAGTTCAAAGTGACTTGGAGTTCTCTAGGCATAAGGCCCGAGACTACCCTGGTACCTTCTCACCTGTTCTGTGACTTGAAACTTTGTTTCCTCTGAGGCTTGGAAGCATTTGCGATGAAATTAGGTCGAGTTTTGTGTCTTAATTACCCCAGCGGGTAATGTGGAGCCGCAGCCGGGCGGTGCAGGAGCGGTGCCGCTGCGGGGCGCTGCGAGCCCAGCGGTGCCCAGGGAGCCGGGCAGGAGCCGGGAGCTACCGCGGGCTGCAGCCGCTGCAGGGCCGGCCTGACTTACACCACAAACGTGACACGTGCCCGTGCCTTAAACAAGGAAAAATAGCTAAAAATGCAAACACATAAAGGATATAAAAAACAGTGAAATTAACAGCAGTTTGAGCTGTTTACTCAGCTCCAGATTGGTTTCTAGATTGATTTTGACATTTCTTTTAGTGATTGAAGAACTTACCAGGAATAAATCCCAAAAGCTGTCTATAGGAATGATACAAACGTAGAAGCTGTCAAAGTTGTGAAGCTTCTAAACAAATTCATAATTCTAGGCCTTGCATTGGATTGACAGGATTTATTGTGACCATGAAATGGAATCCTTTTATGTGCCACATCGGTCACTGAGATGAAGATGCCCAGTGTCGAAGTCTGACAGCAGCAGCTTAAGTAACTCTTTTGGTTTTTTTCACAGGGCATCTGTATGGTTATCTGGCACAGCAGGTCCTCTCTCCTTGTTTAAAGGTCTGCCAACTCCAGATTATGTAAGAGCTTTGTTTATATTTCGTCACAGAAAAAGAAATCTGCCTGCTAGAGGCTTAAAGCATAGTTAAAGATCTGAAAGTGAGTATTGTTGCAGGCTCACTTGCCACCTTCCATAAACCTAACTCCTAAACAGTACCCTTTTTGTGGCAATTCTCTAGCTGTTGCTTCTGCTAAATCATGTAGCTTAGTTTTACCAATTCTGTCATGGTGCTGTTAAAAGCAAGAAATTGGCAAACACCATATCAGAAAAACTAACTATTAAAAATTCTGCCTCAAAAATACAGGTTTTATTATCTTGGCCATCACTCTTTCTGACCTCCCATTCAATGTGCTGCTAATCTTGATACTCTTTTCTTGGCTTTCAAATTAAAGCCCTAAGTAGATAAAATGGTTTGATTTATAGATGGCAGCTTTGTTAAAATACATCACTGAGTCATCCGTGTGACCTGCCAGACTAGATGTGTGTTACATTTATGCTAAGCATGCACATACAGACTCTTTGGTTCTTGATATTTCTTGTGTGTGTTGGGTTTTGGCAGGGTCTTTTTTTTTCCTAATATTAAAAAGAAAGCTGCACAGAAACAAAAGAAACAAAACCCTAGAGAGCACAGTGTTCCCAGTGAAAAAATAGGTAGGTATTTGGGCAAGAATATTCCACTCAATCCACATATATTTGTGTTAGGTGTTTTTGGGTAGTGTTTGGCTATGTGCTGGTATATTACTGTGTAATTGTGCCTGTGAGAAATCGGCACCCTGGAATAAATTTGGCAAGTATCCCAAGAGCACCCCATAACAGATCAGTAGGAAATTCTGTAACTTCAATATTTTCATACAGGAAGACTGGGAAAACAGTTTTTTAAAAAACTAATCTACATTAAAACCTTCAGAAACACAAATTGTCCAGGGAGAAGATAAAAGTAACTAGAACCTCCCCATTATGAAATCTGTCAATAGCTATTTCTATAGTATCTCTTTGCAGGATGATGTAGATTCCTTTTTCTGGCCCTTTTTTTCCCATTGTGGTGAGTCAAATGAGCGTTCCTCAGTCCAAGCAGCATACAATTGTTGGTATTGTTTTGGAGACTCTTTGGAAACAGAAACTCAGAGCATTATCTTTTGTTTAGATATCTTGCATTACTCTTAAAGAAATGATTTAGATAATTCTGTAACTGATCTTGGTGTGAACGGTAGCAGTTACATTGCAGAATTGTTAATCCACTTAATGCCATAGATCAAGGCTGATTTTGGCCTTGTCAAATAGTCAGTTCTATTCTCTCTCCCATCTGCTTCTGGCCACACTTTTTGAAAGTCACTCTCTGTGCTGTACATAGGAACATGTGGGTGCACACAGCTGAAAAAAGCTGATATGAACCTTAAATCCCACAGTAGAAAGGGCCAGGGCTTGACTTCACCTTTCAAAATCTTTGGGAGGGAGCTGTTACAAGAAAAGCCAGTCACCATACACTGCTGCTAAGAAAAGCAAATGAACGTGCTCTTCGGAAACAACAAAATTTTATTATTTCATTTGGACTACAGCCAGGAAAGAACATCATTCTTAGAAAGATGTCAGGGAACATGTGAAGAAAAACTGAATGTTTGATTTAGGCACATACAGCAGAACGATGCCAAAATATTATGATGAGCAACTATGTACCAGACAGCAAATGACTCAAAGGAAGAATGCTTACCAGCTTTTCAGCCCAAAGGGAAATACACTGAAATTCCACTGATCCTGCCTAACTCTCAGACTCTGAAACCAGAGCCCAAAGAAATAGTTACAGACCACAGTCAGGCTGTTTCTACATGTGCAGCTACCAATATTGGATGTGCTCATGCATACATATATAAAGCAAATTATTTATATATAAGTCCTCAATTACAGCATAAATGCTACTAATGTGTTGGGAAGCCATATAAACTAGGTAAGCTGTCTGAAAGTCATTTTTATTCTGTATGCCTAGGCCAATAACTAGGAAAAAACAGTTCAAATCTACCCAAAGTTCTATGCTTTTACTTTCAGTGGAGTTTTGTCCCACATTCAACTTTTTAATTAAGTAGAATTGCATGAGAAATTGATTCACTCCACATTGTGCACACACACACACACACACACACACACACACACATATATATATATGTGCATTGGTGCATGTGTGATTCTGCATCAAGCGACAAGCTGGAACAGAATACAGCATAACTGGGACTACTTCATCTTTCTTATGGGAGTGGACTCCACTTCCTGGATGAACTGTCTTGCCTCTTATTTGGAAAAGAAGTCTGAATTTGGCTACAGACTTGTAACAGAATACTGATGAATTCACTCCACCCATTTCTTTAAGTTTGACATAAAGGCAAACAAAATGTTATTTCTTTACATTTTCTTGAAAGAGTAATAAAGAGTAATCAATAGTTGTAAACCTCTGTAGGACTAAAATTTTAAACATAGAAAAGGAAGTGTGGCACAGAAGCTGTAAGAGATATTTTCACTAATTCTTTGCACATTTTGAATGAGCCTAATACCTACATGAAACATTTGCTCAGTATTTTGCAGTCAGCTAAAAATACAGTAAGTAACCAGAAAACACAGGGTATCCTGTCTTAGTTTTGAGTATAAGTTAAAGAGCATTGGGAGAAGATAGGTTTTATTTCCATATTTTTCTTTTTTGACGATAGAAGGCAGCAATTCAGTGTTCTCCATCTTGAGATTCTTCTCCAGCTGCAGAGTAGAGCCATGGATAGCTTCATTTAGGTGAGATGCAGCCAAAGGATTCCTCCTTGGGACAGTAGTAGGCAATCAGGAGACTCATGACATAGTGATTTATAGCCACAGCCTCTTGGATGAGAATGCCTCAATTAAGAGCAGTATCAGCAATGGCAAGGAGGAATATTTTTATTATGTGTTCTTTTGATATCAATGAGTTATGGAACCACAGCAAACCAACAGGATTACAACAACATTCCTCATCAGAAGCCCAGTTAGAATAATTCCAGCTATGCTGATGACTTTCAGTTCAGGCTGTATGTGCATTGCAAGGGCACACATCCAAATCATATGTCCCTTAAAACCTTCCAATTAAAGCAGCAAGTGCAATTAAGCCAGCTGTTTACAGAAGACTGGATAGGCAAAGATGCACATCTGCCCGGCAGATGTGAAGTCAAGAACACCTCCAAATCTCCTGTCAGCTCTTTTGGAGAGAGCTGGTGACAGGAGCAGTCACTGGGCAGTTTCACAGTTGTGCACAGGCGCATTGTCTGAGCTCCACAGCTGCTCACTGACCGTCCCCGAGCGGCTCACCTCCCACAGGGCCAGCTTCAGCACCTCAGACACGGTGCTCTTTACCTGGGCTTGGAACTTCTTGCTAATCAGAACATAGAGGATTGGGTTGAGGCAACTATTGATGAAACCAAGGCCAGTGGAGAGGGGGATGCCATCCTGTAGTAAGTCATGCAAGTTTTCGTCATGGTGAGCAGACAGCTCCACAATGCTGAATATATGATATGGTGTCCAGCAGACAAAAAAAGCTACAACTACAGCAGTGATGGTCCAGAAAAGCCTGCTAGAAGTCAATACAGTTCTCCTCTTCACTTTTACAATCAGCAGTGAGTAGCAAATAACCATTGTCACTAAAGGAAAGAGGTAACCAAATGCAAGCCTCACCCAAATGAGAACGTGATGTGTCAGCAAAACAAGTTCTCTGTCGTGCACATGGAAGTTGTTGTAGCAAATGGTGACATTGTTGAGAACTGTAGCTGTGTCTCTAAAGTATAAGGCAGGGCCACCAATAATTGCAGCTGACATCCAAATGATCCCACTCAGAAGGAGGGTGTTCTTTACAGTCCTGTATTTGTAGGAAAAGACTGGGTGGACAAGACGGATGTAGCGGTCAAGGCTGATGAATGTCAGGAAGAAAACACTGGCAAACATATTAAGTAGTGCAATGAATGAGTTCATTTTGCAGAGCCACTTCCCAAAAGGCCAATGGAAGCCCATTGCCACGTATGTAATATAGAGAGGCAGGAAGAGAACAAAAATGAAATCTGCAATGGCCAGATTCAGGAACCAGAGTGTGGAAACAGATTTATCCCACTTAAAGCCCATAAACCAGATGACAATGGCATTACCTGGCACTCCCAGCAGAAATGCCACACTGTAAAAGAAAAGGGAAATGATATGGGCAATGCTGAGGGAGGACTGGGGTGACTCATCTTCCTCAGACAGATCGTAGAAATAAGAGTAGTTCTCAAAATCTTCAAATGTCATGTCGCAGAGTGGCTTTCTGGGGAAGAAAAGAAATGAAATGGTCAAAAGAGAAATGTTTTACTGCACGGTAAATAGTAAAGTGCAATTCTTTTAAGTTCTTGGTCATAAACCGAAAACATTGCCTTAGTTTGGCGTATCTGTCACCTTTTACCTGTCAGTTGCTAGCACAAAATTCCTGAAGAAATTTGGTCACAGGCATTTCAAGAAATGTTCAAATCAAACAGAACTTGAAATCTTCAGGAACAGTTTTCCTTACATTAATTTCTTAACAGACAGCACTGAGCACAGTATCACTGATAAATTTCTAGGAGACCAGATGAAAAGTTTTACTGAAGTATGATTGTGCTGTTCTTTTCTGGTCAGGTTTCATGCTTTACTGCTCTGTTCCTATGTGATGCAAGTTTTATGGATTATATCTGTCTAAAATCAGAGGAGCATTAGACACCTATGTAGGAAAAAAACTCACTTAAAATGCCAAGAAGCCATCTTTTATAAAATTTCACCCACCAACCCTGCCTCAAATTATAGTTAACAAATGACAGAACAGCGATTTCTCCAGCAACTAAAAGTTCATGTCTTTGTATCAAGAAATTATGATTTTTCAAGCCCATCTGATATATTGGATTTCCTTAACACACCAAAGAATGTAGAGAAGGAAATACATAGAACATATTGCAAGGGTAATCCACACTGGTTCTGCTAGTGAGCTGAGAAACAGGTAATAGATGAAAGAAAATAAAGTTTCCCATGAACAAAAAACACACTGTAAGAGCTCTAAATGAAATTATTTCTGTGTCCTTTTTTTTTAAAGACAGAATTACAGAATTTTCTGTTTTCTTCTCATTCAGAAGCTTCTGGAATTTGCAAGTACAACATAATTTTTCACATAGATATTCTTTCTGTGGGTGGGAAGGAAGGTGAGGGGGAGGGGAAATGGAATATAAACCAAAACTGCGGGGAAAAAAAGAAATTAATGGGAAAACAGACAGGAAACAGAGTTCGAACAACAGAAAGAAGAGCAGTCAGAAGTTATTTCACAGTATTATTTCACAATGTTTAGTTTGCAGTATAGACAAAGCTGCAGCACATCACAGGTGGCCATGGTCAGACAAAAGTCTCTGCAATGATCAAAACAATTATTCTGCTAAACTCTGTCATCATTTAAAACTGATTTTTTTGGCTGGACTCAGCTGCACTGAAGACCTTTGCCTGAGAGCAGTCAATTAGCTGTACTATGATTTATCTTAACACTACATTTCTGAGTGCTATCTCCATTCCAAAACCAAAATTCAGCCCGCGCTTTTGGAACTCAGCCCTGCATTCCTGTCATTCCATTAGTTATGGAATTACATTACATGCATGCTAAGGACAGCAGCAGAGGGGTCTCCAGAGCACACTGTCTGCAGAACCACATCTGCAAACTTGTATGCATGTACTTACCTTTCCTCCAAAAAGTAGTTCACTCAGTTCAAAAGGATTACTCACACCAGGGAAGCTACGCATGTGCACACGCATTAGCAGGATTAGACTTCTCATTTGTAGATGGACAGACAGGGAAGCAAAAAAAAAAAAAAAGGTTGTGTAATTTTATATCTCCTGATTAAAAAAATATGTATTAAGAGTCAGCACAGCCTGTTCTGTCAAGACGGTATGATAGAATTTGTCATTTACATCAGGCTGAAAGAATGTTATTTGGTTTGCTCTCCTGATAAATGATACTTATTGGGCTGCATTTATGTAATTACATGCCCCTTGGGGCTGGATTCTGCACCAAATACCACTACCACCCATCTGAGTAATTTTTTCAAACAGCTTAACAGCTGCTGAGAGAAGAGTATAAACATGGAGCAGTACCACTAACATCTGGAACGTTGTATTTGGACAGTTTCAGAGGACAGTC
This sequence comes from Horornis vulcanius, assembly GCA_013401035.1. NCBI lineage: Eukaryota > Metazoa > Chordata > Aves > Passeriformes > Scotocercidae > Horornis > Horornis vulcanius. The sequence goes on from VZUA01065440.1 coordinate 61,652, forward strand.
AGGTTAATAACTGGATTGTTAAGTGGGTTTGCCTATACAAAAAACTATACCTTCAAATCAAATTTATGCTACTAAAAAAAAAACCCCTCTGACTACAATGACAAAGATAAACATTTGCCTTCTGCCCAGCAAAGTTAAATTTTATATTTAGCATTTTAAAGATAATATATCGCAGGAGAAAAAATACATACCCAAATAAATGCCAAATATTTCCCAAGCCTCCTGTAGTTTAAAACTCCAATGAAAGAGCACACTTTTAGAATGCAATTATTTTTGAAGGCTTATATTTTTCCTCATCTCTAGCTCTAGTCTTCAATGCAGGGACTCTCTAGCAGTGGGAGTAAAAAAGCAGAAGGAACATTGTTTACCACTGTTCCCAGTGCACAGATGCTGAAATTAGACTCTACGGCTAGGGCTCAGCAAGGACTGCCAATTACATTTGCAAAACCCAGAAACTTTTACTTCTGACATTGACATACATGAATCACTTCTAC
>VZUA01065441.1:15154-27304 GCA_013401035.1 Horornis vulcanius
AAAAAAAAATCATGGAAAACTTTGGGCCGAAGAAAAGGTGACATCTTCAAACTATGCGTGTGAGTGACATCTTCTCTTACCAGACCCAGAAGGGAGTGATGCCTACAGAAGTGTTTAAAATTAGTCTGGGTAACAGGACTGCTGCTACTGTTGCTGGGAACTGTCCTATAGCCAAATTTATTTCACTCTCAGTATGTTTTTCCTGATGTTCAGCCAAAGTCTGTTTCTTTGTCTCATTGTTAAGAGTGCCTGTATCTCTGTACCACTCAGTGCCTCCCTCCTGGGAGTTTTTACCCTCAATAATGTATAGTTTATTTATTGTGACTAATGTATAGTGTATTTACTGTGACTCTTCTCACAAATTTAATCATGGCAGTGGGCGAAAAGGGTTGGGAGAGGAAGATAAAGCTTATCATGTGTATCTTAAGTCTCATCTCTCACTCCAACAGGGAGGTACTTTCTCATCTGAAGACTAAAGATACCCAGTCTGACACAGCAGCTTTTCAACAATCCCAGGAGGTAAAACAACATATCATGAAACCTGGGACTACATCCCACTCCAAAGGACAAAATGACACACTCTAACAGGATTTTACCCTGTGCAGGACTCAAGTCAATCGTTTTTCCCTTGAAAACAAGCTGCAAATAATTGGATAAGCAGTCTCCTATTTCCAGGGTATAGACCAACATACTTGGAGTTGCTCCAGCTCTGCTGCTGTGATAAACTCAGTTTATATTATCCCTTCTGCACACACAGCTCACAAAGAGAAATTGGATTGCTAAAAGCAAAGCAAAGGTAAACAGTAGTTTTGGAAGTTCCCCTAGTGCTGTCCAGGATTCCTCCCCACTCAGTGGTATGTTGGTTGATTTTTAGGACACATTCTTCTCTTTGCTGAAACATCCAACTGCTGTTCAGGAAGACCCAATTATGAAAAAGAAAACCTGCCACAAAAATATACAGTAAATACACACAGAAACCATTTTACAATGGCCCCAGGTGAGTCACACCTTCCCAGGGTGGAATCATCCCCAGCTGTGTTATGCTTGTCCAAATCACACTGCTGGTCCCAGTTAGACAGCAAACCCTCACGGCTTGAATCAACACCATCCAAGTTTGTGCAGATGCCAGAAGGTTTCTCACATTCAGCAAACTGTTTCCCTTGGGCACAAGCCTGACCACACCCTTTATCCACCACAGCAGCCCCCAGGGTGGGTTCTTTTGGGGTGGACACCATTGTCTGTCCCCAGGGGACATTCATATTGACAAATACTGATTCAGTCCACCAGGGCAGTCTTCCTGATACTGGCTTTCAAGGGGGCCCTAAGACAAGGATAACATAGCTGGGCTTGCAAAAAGAATGTTATCCAATAATTGCCAGTCTTCCTAACATTTAAACCCTTTCTTGAACAAACCTTGGAATTTTTTTTTTCTGATTCAATTAGAAAGCTGCACTCATTTTTCCCTGCCTTTAGCATCTCCCTTTGGTTTCTCCTTCCAAGGTAAGTTGCAGCATAAGCTGGCAGCCCCTGTTAACAGGAAAAAGAGCCCACTCTGTGATCTTAGAGGGGTTTGGACTTGTGATTTACTCTGAACACTGCTATGGAGAAGCTCTCTCCGGGTGTGTCGTGCTAGACAGAGATGCTCCCTAAGATAGAGAGGACAGCTGGTATTTAAAGTGCTCAAAGCCATAGGATGGCACCCACAAATTGGTCAAACAACCCAGAGATGAGGCACCAAGAGAGGTTTGCAGTAAAGGTGGAAGTGTCTTTTCTGAGTTTTGGGAATAACTGCACATATAGAGTTATGCCTCAAACGCCTCCATCAGCACACAGAAGCAGTTTTTTAATTTCTGGCTTTCTGAGAGGAATGCAGTTGGGTTTGGCTCCTCTGTTGTGTCTGCTGGGCAAGGAACCTGAAGAGGAGCTAAACCCAGCCAGTCTGGAAGAGCAGAGTCCAAAGCCACCAGATGGGCCAGCCCCAGAGCTGCCTTCTGCTGGGGCAGGCTGCATGCTCTATGGAAATCATTCCTGCCAGGCTGCCCCAAAGTTGTCTTCCAAGATCCATACACAAGAAAAACTCAGGGAAGGTGCCTCAGTCTAGCCAGGCTGTTCTGGATGCCTTTAAGTTCTCTGTGAAGCCCTCAGGGCAGTGGTAGCCCAAGGATTCTCCAGCAAATGGGACCCTTTTATGGGAAAGTCTAGACTCCCTAATGACCTTGGAAAAGCAGCCAAGTGCTCCTCCACCCAGCCAGTGCTGCCTGCAGGCTGCTGTCTCTGTCCCACTGCCTGGAGAACCCTTCTCCTCCCACTGCTTCATATTCTGCAGCTCCTTTTGGGCTTCAATGGGACAAGTCACTTTTTTCACAGATTTTCTTCCCCTGATACTCCTTATCTCCGTGGTTAACATCATAATTCCATATCTCCATCACCAAACAGGTACCCTTGGAAGTACCATACTTCATGCTGTTGACTAAACACATTTATTTTCTTTAAAAATAAATAAATTCAAGTAACTAATACATTTCCTGACTCGTTTCTACATGCACCTTGCAACATTTCCCTTTTGCCAATATTAGCTACACAGCCAGCAGAGTTTCCACTACTGCTCCCCTCCTCACACAGAGCTCAGACCAACTCCCACCACTCCCTCCACATACTCCTGGTAAGTTTCATTCCCATCTCACCTCCTCAGAAGCACACTAGATCAGTTTTCTCAGCTCCAACAGGAAAACTAAAGAAACTAGAATGCAAAAAAGCCCTTTGCCATCTTCCCCTCAGCACCCTTGACCTTTGCTTCCCTATCTATGGGCTTCTAGCATAAACCACACAGAGCAGATCCATAGAATGGTTTGGGTTGGAAGAAACCTCAGAGATCATCTCATTTCAACCCTCTAATATGGGCAAGGACACCTTTTTCTAGACCAACACCCCAAGGTGCTGTGGATGGTCGCTCTGCACATTTACAGGGCACATCCTCACACAAACCCCTCTGTACTGAGTGGTCCTGACCCAAATTTTAAGGAAGGAGGAAACTCTCCCTGCTCTCCTCACATCGCCTGGCTGCGAGGCTGCAGACCTCCACACACAGATCCCCTCTCTGCACCTTTAAACCTGCTGAATGGCTCAGCTCAGCCCAGGAACAGAGTGTTTGACTTCAGTAGGATTTAATCAAAGAGGCACAACTTTCTTTGGCTCCTCCAGGGCTGACGCAAAGCTCTCTTGCATTATGTTCCCTAATGAGGGCCACCTGAAGCCCAAAACGGTGTCTGAGCACAACACAGTGCTCTGTTTTCATCATGGGCTAACAAAAAAAAAAAAAAAAAATAACACTCTGAGTATTTCTCACTCACAGATAAACTTGGCCATTGCACTAAGGAAATTAAAGCAAATAGAGCCAGTCTGTCAACTGGAACACTCTGCCTGCTGCCTGCCCTGTCTGTTACTTTACATGGGTCTTAAATTAAATGTCAAATAGTGTTTGGCACAAGAGCCTTGTGGCTGCCCTTAGAGAAAATCTGACACCTTTGCTAACTGTTTCCCACTGCTCTCTACTGCTTGGCAAGGGGTAGGGGAAGTACAGACTGTCTTGCTGCTCTCTATTTCTTTTCCTTTATTTTTCTCCACATAAAATGCATGAAAATAAAGAAATGTCTTGTGTTTATTCAAAGTGACTCCAAGGAGTGCAGTGTTAAGGGACATCAGGCACAATTTGGGGCATTTCGTTTCATTTGCCTTCCTGGCACTTCCACTCCTGTTCAGCTGACATAACAAACATCAGTCAGTGCTTTCTCAACTCTACCTGCTCCAGTTTCAGTACTTTTGACTCTGAGTTTTAGCATCTTTTAGCAAAACAAAAGTCCAACAGCTCAACTACATAAGGTCATCCTGTCACCTTGCAGTGCCAGTACACCTGTGCCTACCTGGTAAGTCCCCCTGCCACAACTTTACCAGCACCTGGATGTTCCTTCCTGCTGCATGCACAGGAGATAAGCCATGCACAACACACTGGAGACCTCCCTGGAACTGGCATTCCCTAACATCAGGTTAGAACTGGGCTTTGAGACAGCAGTCAGGTTATTATAAGAGACAGCAATGACAACTGAGCCACAGCAACTGCCCGTGAGCACACACAGAGCCAAAGGGAAATGGAAATGGGATTGCACCCAGCTGAGACCACCCTGGCTGCCTGCACCACGCCAGTCTGTGTGCAGGGGTGAGTCTGTCCCCTCTTGCCATTCTCTAGGCTGAGACACCAATCCTATCCATCTGCAAGGGTGCAGGATTCTCTCTGTCCCATCAGGAATTATGGAGGAGCAGAGTGTTTAGCAGGATTACAGTTCATGGAAGCAGAGCACCTGCTGAGAAAGGACAAAAGCAAAACCAGGTTATCGTTAAGTGTCTGGATGTTGCTGCCTCGTGTTTGCATTTTACACCAGAGCTGTGCTTTCCTACAGGTCTGGAAGGTTCTGGTGTGTCTCTGGATGATAAAGAGCTAACTGCCAATGGCCACAGACTGTATAAGCATATATACATATTTTAAATTCAGCTGAAGACCGAGTACACTGCTCCTTGAACACACCTGGAATCCAGTTTGGGTTCACACACACTTCATCTCCACCCTGCTGCTTTAATCCCTGCAGAAAATCCCTGGCAGTATCAGTGAGGGTTCCAGCTCTGCCTCTGTGCTCTGGGAAGTTCACACTGAGCTCAGAGTGCTGCTGCAAGGGCTGTGAGAAGATGAGCCTTTCCCATGGACTTGTTACTATTCCATGTCTGCACCCAGCTGGAGCTCAGGAGCTGCAGAGAGGAAAAACAGGAACCAATATATTTATTGTTTTAACCCCTCTCTTCCCAGGAAACAAAGGGAAAAATAGAAGAAGCCTGCGGGTTGAGGTGAGTTCTGGGCAAAGGCTGAAAGGATGTGAAGGGGAGGTGGTGAGTGGAAAATATGAGGGAACAAGAGAACCAAGAATAGGTATTTTCTACAGTATTACAGTTAAAGTGTACTATTTTGAATCCTGCACTGATCACACTGGCAGGCAGAACTTATACAGTGATGATGGTACTGGGTCTGTCCTGAATTTGTCCCTGCCCCTGTGGAAGTAGGAAAGATTGGTAGGGATGGGGAGCACAAGGGGCTCCTCCTCTTTTGTGGAAACTCCTTCATCAAGACAGAACCATGCAAAGATAATGCCAGTCAGAAGTTCAAGGGATATGTGAAGCTGAAGGTGCCTGAAGGCAAAGGCATAAAAGTGGCCTCCAAACTCTGCACTCACCTGCAGCAGGCAAGGCCGAGTTCCTGGACTAAGCTGAAATACATTTGTGTGGTCAGCAATGCCTTTCATCTAAGCAACTTCGCTGATATGCACAATGTTAAGTACTACACACTCCAAAGCATAAGCCTGATGCAGAAAAATTAAGTGACAATAATCCAAAGGTTCTCCAGCAAGCTCTTGGAGCTGATGAGGGAGCACAGACTGGTAGACACCTACCACTTGCCAGCACTTCACTATCAAAGGCAATCTCAAAACTCATTTCTTCTGCTCAGCAGTTTTTTGCTATTACAGAGAGATAGCACAGGATCATCAAGCAGCACAGTCACAGCTGACTGGAAACACAGTAGAAAATAAGTATTTTCATTTTCCATTTTTTTTCTCCCCCAGGCATCATGTAGCTCTCTGTGATGTCCTCTGCTGATGGGTCAAGCAGAGCAGGAAAGGCCCTCAGTACTTCCTATGCAAAAGGGAAGCCTAGTGGGATGAAAGAGATGCTCAGCTTTTTCTCATCCTTACCTCTCCCACCATATTTTCCAACACATAACTCCTTGTTCTGAATGAACTCCTGAACTGCTGCAAGGCTCTGCTTAATTTCCTACATGACCCCGAGGCCTCCCAGGGCTTAAAAGAAAAAAAACCTTTGGAAATGATCAAATGTAGTGCAGGGGAACTTCCATCCCGTGAAGTACAGTTATTTGTAAACTGCTGTGCAATCAAAGTGCTGCCTGGGCACAGCAGGAGCTGAGGGAAGTGTGCCATGAGCTGTGCCTGTTACATTCAGTCTGAGCCCTTGTGTCCACTCTCCTCACCAGCTGACTGAGCTGCTAGCACTGGGTAGTGTCCATCTAATGGGAGAGAACAGCTCAAGAAGGGGGTTAGAGGGGCAGAGCTGTGGGAGTGCAGCATAGGGTGGTATGTAGCCCACCTTCCTAAATCTAGTTGTCTCTCCATGGGAAAAAAAATCCTCTTAACTCCAAATATTTTTCTCAAACAGTGACAGACACTGTTGTGAGACACTTCCCTTTTCCTCCAAAAAAATCAGTTTCCATCTGAAATGCAATGCAGGAGCAGGAGAGACCCCTCCAGCACCATCCCCTGCAAGCCCCACTGCTCCAGGATCCACAGAGAACACAGGAATTTTCATACCACATTTCCACGATAGCAGCAACTGGTGCTGCACAGACAGAGGGTCATCACTGGAATGCAAGTGTGGGCAGAGGAAAGTTTGGAAAGAGAAAAAAAAAATGCCTCTCCTGCCATCAACACTGTAGCTGACAGAAGAGGAAAACAGGAAGAAGGATGCCAACTGTTTTGATAGCTGTTCTCAGTTTAATGTTTCCTCCAAGGTAAATATACTCTCCTAAAGGAACAAGGTCATAATTGGGCCTGTGAAAATTTGCCTCTCCAAGCACTAGAAAACCCAAAGTACTGAACCACACAGCCAGGAAAGAAAGGCAAAGATAGAAAATGCTGCTTGAGGGCTAAAATATATTAAGACCTGACAGGAGAAGAGACATCCCACACAGCCAGGGAAGAGTCATTGGAAGAAGAGCCAACAACAATTACTGAGGTGATGTCTCAGTCTGTAAGAGAGGACTAGAGAAAAGCCTGGAGAGCAAGCTGACTCGTATTTTGCAAGAAAGGCCTCAGCCCTGATCGTGTTTCACTTGCTCCACGGGAGGGTTGGCAACCCACAGCTGGGCCAGACTGGCAAAGATCCACCAGCATTTATCCAACCTTGCCCACTGGCACTGGCAGCCAAGAGCCTGACCATGGGGACTGCAGGCATTTACTGCTGTGCAGGGCCAGCCCTTTACCACTGCAACAACAGAGAACCTCAGAATGCACATTCTCTCCTAGCACCTATGGGTAGCAAAGGATTTAACTGGAAAATGCTAATCCCTTTTAATAAGATGACCTTTATGGTCTGTACTTTGCTAGTTTTAATGAGCCCGCCTGCAAGGGTTGATTGATTTACTTGCCTGGTGCTCTTAGACTCAAATTTATTATAATTAAGTTGTTAGTTAAAGAAGTTTGCCTTGCTCGCCATGCCTGGGACCTCAGGTCATTATTATTAGACTCTCACATGCATCACCCCCATCATTCTGCATCTAGAAATTAATGAGAGATTGGCAGCACAGCTCCCCTCCCCTCCCCGGCCCTGCCGTGGTTACTTTGGCAGCAGAGGGGCATGAGCAAATGGAAAGGCAGGATGGAATATGGGTTTCTGTGCAGGAGCAAAGCGCCTGACTCACAAATCCACTTGGAGCAGAGCGAGCAGAGGTGAGGGCAGGCTGCCAGCTGCAGGCACTGCCTGCTTTCATGGCACTCAGGGGCAGGGAGCTGGCTGGATGGTGACAGTGCGCAGAGCCTGGGCAGATTTCAGCGTGCTGGGCGAGGGAGGAGGGCTGGAGAGTCAGGCTTTTATTTACTTAATCAGTAAAACAGCTGTTTCCCCCTACCCCTGTCTAGAGAATAATGGGGCATTATGCTCTCAGTGCTCCCACGATTACATCACATGGGCAGGCAGAGCCAGGGACGAAGCTCAGGAAGCCAAGGATTCAGCTCAGGAGGAGCCAGCAACAATGGCTGAGGTGATGTCTGTGAGGCACAGACCTGGGGAAGACACAGGACAGAGATTGCTCGTGTTTTGTGAGCTCCACCAGAGGCCAAGGGCTGGCAAACAAACCTGTTCATGCTTCCCTGTGCTCCAGAGAGCAGTCCCAGAGTCTGTATCCATCAGGGAGCACCTACTGTGTGTCCCAACCCTCCTCTGAGCTACAACATTTCCCCACTGGCGCTGTGTTTCTTTCACAAAGCACACAGATGCATGAGCTTATCACTGCTGGGCTCAGCCTGGAGCTCCCTTGCCATTGAGGGTGTGTGACATCCAGATTATAAATTCCTTTGGACACACACTGTGTTCTTGCTGCTCTGTTTGAAGTATCCCTACCCTAGTACAAGCTTAATCAGTGATTAGATTTCTCAGCCATTACAGCAAGCAAATAACAAGATTTCATTGTTAAGAAATAATAATTAACTTTCCAGAGACATTTACCCATCTTACAACCTGGCCAGACAGAAGCCAGCTCCAAAAGTGAAGTTGTGTAACTGGATTATGCAGTGCCCTCTGCAAGCTAATAAATTCTGCTCGAGTTAACTCTGGCCACGTGGCATTTGGCCAGGTCAGCTCACAGCAGGTCAGCTCAGAGCTTGGGTCGAGAGAGCTCTTGCTGGGAGGAACAGGCTGGATAAACCCCCTGAGCCCTCTTTGAAGGTGGATTAAGCCAAGCCACGAAAGGGTTTGCACTGTTAGCCTTACGGGAGCCTGTTGAGGAAGGAGGACAGAATATACATGAAATGTGTGCTAACTTCACTGTCTGACAGCTCCAACAGGAGTCATTGGCTCACTGTCACCAAAACATCTGGTTGCATCCAGAAAACAGGCTACATGAGCATATTTTGACAAACTACCAGCAACAAGGTCACCATATCCATTATCATCCAGAGAATGAGAGGACCCTTGAAACCAGGCAGAACTCAAGGAACAGAGCAGCTCTATAAAACTCCTGGAGGAATCAGATCTGTGAAATTGCCTGCAAAAGTGAGAAACTGAAGAACAGCCCAAGCAGAAGTCCCTTGGTGTGCTCTTGGTTTGGACGCCCCTCTCTGAATGAAGCAGTCAAGACCTCAATCCCTCTTCTCTTCTAATCCAGTCATGGGGCTACATAACCTTTTTTCTGACCCTAACCAAGGCAGTGTTTTAATGAGATGCTCTGGGCCATGGTTAAGTCTGCAGACATGTTTATGCACCCTTGGTGAGGAGACGGAAATGATGGGAATGAGTCATGACAGGTGATGGAATGATTCAGCCATCCATCCACCCGCTTCCCATGAACTGTATCACTTCTGACTGCAATAAATTGCCCATATAAAAATAATGGGCTGTTAAATTCCAGGGCATCTCTCAAAGTCAAAGACTACTATTCTAGGATGATATTTTCAATAAGCAGATTTATTTGAGAATTGGAAAAAAAAAAATGCTCCCTAGCACATTTAAGCCCAGTGCAAGCGCTAGTGTAGCTTTTTAATTAATTAGATTTTAGCTTTATGGACTCCCAAGTTAGTCCAGCTCAGAGCAGGCAGAGAAATACAGGGACCCACAGAAATGTGTTGCCAATGAGGTGAAGTTCGTAATCAGGCTTAACTATCACACGTGTTAATGGCTGGAAAAGCTGTAACTATTAGTTCATTTCTGTGCTTTATGAGATGTATTTACATGTTAATGACTATGACAAGTACAGGAATCTCTCTGAAAATTAAAACATTCCTGTAGAGAGGTAGTGAGGTCCAACAAGGCTGACAATGTGCTAAGGCCAACAAAGTCATCAGAAAAAATGAAGAAACGTGTTACAGTCACTTACGTGATGGATATTCTGGATTTCAGTAGCTTTTATGGATGCCTCTCCCGATTCAAGATGAGATTTTGTGAGCATGCTATAAAAAACAGTCATGAGTTATTAAATTTTTCCTGACTGGCTATTAAGGACTGTAAATGACAAGGGAGGGTACTGACCCAAAACTTTTTGGAGTCAAGGAGGACTCATGCGTTTTCAAGGGAGGAAGAAAACCTCCTTGGTGTTTATAAATGGGAAAACAAAATCCAGAGCTATGGCAGGTGGTGCTCCAAAATCCTCTATACCACACTTGAAGTATGTTTTTCAAGCCTTTTCTAGTGATGCCCAAGCCAAACCCTTAAATGGTTGCCCACTTTCTAACTCAGGTCAGCTCCTCATTTTCCTACCAGGAAAAGCCATCAAATAGTGCTGCTGTATTTCTTTTAACAGCATGTCCTACCCAAGATAAAATGGCAGAAAAGCTCATGGTGCACCTTGGTGCCTCCTTTAGTGGCTTCAGTACTCCTCACTCACCAAGTGCAGGTTCACTGAGGATATGTCTGTCCAACACCTCTCAAAACACCTTAAAATCTCTCAGCTTATCTCAGGGCAGAGTTTAATCCTTACAACTATTTCTTGGGTGAAAACTTTCCATTTCAGGGGTGGCCTTCCCCTGAAGCCAACACATCCATCTACCTGCTGTCCTCACCATCCACCACTGTCATTTTCAGGTTCAGGTCCAATTCAGCAGCAGAGATTCTCTGTTGGTTCCACCACAGATGCAAAGGCAAACTATCTGCAGCAATGCTTGATTTCCATTCTGGAACACAGATCCCTCTGCAAGCCTGAACCATCCTCCTTTATAAGATATTTTCAAAGCACACTTGAAATCCCTTTAATCTTACCCTGCTCTGAAATAAAGTCCATGATGTCTTTCCCTGCCTATCTGAAAAGCATTCTCGCCAAGAGAGTTCACGTTAGTCTCCCACAACACATGTAACTGAATTATGCTTTCAGAAAGTTGCTGTATTGATCTCTCTACTGATAAAAGAAGGCATGTTAAAAGACATTTTTTACTGCTGACATGACTGCACAATAAGCAGAATAGGATAAAAAACATGTTCCTCCTTGCTAGCAGACAAAGAGAATCCCTTGACCACTCTCACAATGGAGAAAAGCAGATCCTAATGTAAAACCAATGCATTAATCATGTTTGATTAGGTAAACAGCGACTATGCTACTGTGGTGGCCACGTGTCATTTGTAGTATAGACTCCCTGGTCTGCTTAAATGAAAACTAAATTGGGCTAAACAACTAACTCCACTGTCTGCTTTCAGGCAGACCCAAGGGGGGAAATTCTGCTAAAGACAGTTGTTTAACTTTCCATCCCTGCTGAAGTTAGTTTATATATTTGTGTTTACACGTAGCTAGGTATCTACATTAATGATGGGCTGTGTTGATTAAAATGTAGGGTTGAGCTGACCAACAAAATAAGCCATGGAGAGAGGAGGGGAGGGTTGGATTCCAGCCCAGGAAGATCTGTGAGGATCTCCCTTGTGCAAAATAGAGATTGTGCCAACTTTGTGGTCAGCTGCCTAAACCATACACCGCCTTTAATCAATGCATTTATTTTAAATTCCCCTGACACCTTGAACTGCCCAATTACAGCTCCAGCTCTGACAGATCAGACAGACTCAGTATCTAAAACTAACCCAAGCCAGATCCAAACACAAACCCAAGGTGTTTCTCAGCCCATGGACATTCTTCCCTCCTCCAGCTTTTTCTCCATGACGCCCAAGTCCGTGGCACCAGGACTCCCAGCAGAGCAGTGGATCCCAGTTCACACTCAATTCTGTGGCTCAGGAACACCAGACATCCCACCTGCCTCTCCAGCTTCCCACCCTGGCACCCAGGCTTTGTGTCAGGACTGCCACACACATTCTCCCCCTGTGTCTTCCAGCCCTGGGGCAATGCCAAGGACTCCAGTCCACTGAGGTCAGTGGAAATTTTCCTTTTGGCTTGAAGGAGTCTCCTGATCCTCAGGGGTGGAGGTGGGAAAAGAAGCCAAGCTGGAGAGATGCTGACCAACACAGGACCTTCTCTTCTTCCAGAATCAGCTGCCTGTCCTTCAGAGACTCACTCGTGCCCAGATTCTCCTTCCCTATTACTCCATCATTTTTTCCTCCCCATCTAAACTGTCACTTAAAAGCTTATAATTTTTATTTCAAAGCCTAAAGAATTCTTCCAGATAAAAATGTTTACTTCCCTATAAAAAAACTGGGAACTCTGGAAGACAGACCATTGTTGTAGTAGAAGATGAAGTTATTAATATTCCAATAAATTCACTTTTCCTAGAAGGTATCTACCCTTTTTCTCTATTTTGACACTTGAGCATCATCTTTGGCAGAAAAGGGAAAATGCTGCTGTTCTAATTAGGAATTAAATTGTGACTACTGTACTCTGATGTAGATAATTAC
>VZUA01065441.1:27797-41728 GCA_013401035.1 Horornis vulcanius
TAATTACAGATATAGCAGAGAATTATGAATCAAGAACCCACAGTATAAAAGATGAAGGGAGGAAAAGCTTTTCTTCAGAAACTGGAGGATTTTGTATCCACACATACCAATCTTGATTATTTCTGCTGCAGTGAAGGGAATCCACCCTGCCCAACCTGCATAGCAGTTTAGCTAAAGAAATCACTTCCAGCCTCAAAACCATCTGAGCAGAACAACAATCATCATATAAATAAATAAACCTCTCGGGGCAAAAGCTATCCCAGCTTTGGCACCATTGATAGAGAATTTCAGCCTCTCTAATTTTCCACCCTAAATTGCAGGTTTCTGGCAATTTCTCTCATCTTCATGAGTGTTCAGTTAAAGATGCCTAGAGATAAACTGCAAGATTTCTGTAGAGCATTTGCTCAGCTCCCCCTCCTATCCCTGCCCTGCTGGCATCACCCTGGGAAAGGAGCTCTGGTAGCAGGCTGAGAGAAAGTCAATAGCTGACAGCAAGGAAATAATCTGAGCCATTGATCATCACTTCAGCCTTCAGAGTCAATACAAACCAAAGGGAAGACACATGCTTATAAACACACACAAAAGGGAGTGAATATATTAACTCCCAGTGTGCTACAAAGCCTAGGAATGGCTAATGTGATTAATGAGCACAAGAAACACTGAAAAAGGCACATCCAGGGAAGGAAGGACTTGCATATCAAGTCACAAGAACATATTCCAAAAGGCAAGAGTCAGAGAACAGAATATTCTTCCATAAAGGTCAGATTTTCTATCTGAATGTCTAAATCTCTACACATAGGATATAAGAATAAGTGTCAGTATACCCTCAGACACAGCCTATTTCATGTCTGCCTAGGGGCAAAGGTGGCAGAAAGTCAGTTTTGACTGATATTCATCCCCTGAGAAAAGCTGAAGTCTCTTACCAAGTTCCTCACCAAAGAGCATTCAAAAGAAAAGAGTTCAGCACTGAGAAGGGATGTTATTGCACCTCTAAGCTTGCCAAGGATGCCCTGATCCTTGGCAACAGATTTTTCCTGGAAAACGACTACATCACTCAAAACAATGTGACTCACTTTTAAAGTCATTCTTCATTCTATCATCAAACTCATCTTTTACAACTGCTTTGCAGATTGGTATCTAATCCCATAGTGAGGCCTTTATTTTACATAGACCTCATTTTTCTATCAGATATTCACAGAGAATTTCAGTGTGCCATCAGAAGATGAACTACGACACTGAGGCTATTGACTATATATGAGATATTCTTCATAATTAATTCACAGAGCGCTCTGAAAATTAAGAGTTTGGAGGATGTATTACAGTCAGACAATACCCACCACCACTGGCAATATTGATGAGGTAACACTCTACTTAAGTACACTCATATTTACTGAAAAATAACAAAATTTATAATTATTGGAATGATATAAAGCACTCTAAAATCACATGCATAAATCTAATATGCATTGCCCAATTATCAGACACACAAACCTTCAGTACTCAGGATCCAGTCCTGCACTGAGTTTCATGGTCAGACACAGATCCTATGTTCTGCTCTTTTTCTTCTAAACCCCAGATTCCCCCCTCCAGGACAGTCTCTAGTGCCTGCACATGGCCAGATAAATCTGGACACAGGCTTTCTTTTGGAACAGAGAATCAATTAAATCCCACTTTCCAAAATGATCTGTGCATGCATCTGTGTGCACCTCACCTGTGTTACAAATAACACCTGAAATTGGAAAAGATCATGAGTGATATTCTTGGCAGCATTAATCACACTCCTTTATTGACATCAACTTGTATTATACTGATCTACACCATCTGGTCCCAAATCTAATTTGCTTTTCACTGCTGACTTGCCAGTGGTTTACTTTCAATATTTTCCTGAGCTAGTGGAATGAGAAAAGACTGGTCTGCTTCAATTTTAATTTGTAGTCCGGCTGCCTCCTGTCAGCTTCACTTCTGCCACTCCTATCCAGCATAAAGTTGCAGTATTTCTTATGCAAACTCCCTCTTACTTCTCCCAATTAAAAGGAAAGTAAAGCTAAAAAGAAAGTGCCAGACCCCCATATTGAGTTTGAGGGAGAAAGATAACATCCCAAAAGTCTGGGTTGGGACACACCTTCCATGCCCCTGACCTTGGCAGCTGTGGGTTGTGTTTAACTTAGACTTTGTTGAGCTCTGTGTGTGAGAGTGATGACATCTGAAGCACCCTTCAACACCCCTGTGGCTGCTTGGGATTGAACCTTATGGAATAGGTTGGCTATCCAGGCATCAGCAACCCCTTCTGAACCCGTGTCCCATTAATCCACCCCTGAAATGGTCTCTAGCAGCAGCACAGTTCCCTGTGCTGTTCATTTTCCAGTTATTTTAAATCTATGAGTGCAGTATTAGTTGATGGACTCCCAAATGCCTGCCAGTTTATCAGCCTTGGGGAAATTCTATCCATTTTCTGCTGAACGCAACAGTTTTGAAAATGGCTTGTGTGAAATATTACTATCCCTTACAAGTGAAGTAATAGGATTAGGTCTTTCTAGGCATATCTGAAGAGATTAAAAAATAGTTAAAATATAATAACTCCATCTCTTTCAGCATTTTTTACCAAAAAAACAACACACCTTCTATTTACAGATTTTATAATTGCTAAATCTAAAAGTAGACCTGTTTTTCAAGGCTAACTCAACCTCCTTCTTATGAGTCTCCATCTTCCTTTGGCTGCAGTTATTGAGATGACAAGTTTATGATCCTCAGTGCATTCCAATTCTTCTCTGGGATATTATTAGCCCCTTTGTTACNAAAGTGAGTTAAAATCAGGAACAGCCCCACGAGGGGCTCTATGGAACCCAGCAGGGGATAGACACCTCTTCAGCTCACAGACTCCAGCAGAAAACAGAAAATGGGTAGTTTTGGGGGGGGTCTTAGAGCATGATTCATCTCTCAGTTCCACCTTCTGCTTGCATGGGATATTTTCCATTCCATCACAGCCTCCCAAGCCAACCTCTGCTCCCACCAGTCCGTCCTCACAGCAAGACTCATTTAAAGAATGGGTAGGAAAGGACATGCTCACAACTACCCTTGAAACACACCAGTCTCCAGGAGTGGGCAGGGGTTTAACACCCCAACAACAAGCTAATTCTCCCACCCACTGCTGGGGTGATGCTGTGCAAGCAAGACAAACCACAAGCAACCCCTTCAAAATCCAAATAAAAACAGGAGATGAAACCAGGGGCTGTGAAATCCTGCCTGAGGAACAACGTCTCTGCCCAAAAGAGCATTTACAGGCTACCCAGGCATTGAGGCATTTCATGAATGGGCTCCTTGGCTGCTCCCCACCTGCTCAGCTGGCAACATCACTTTGAACTTAACACCAGCTCTGTGGAAAGTGAAAGACTGAATGATCATATCCCACAGTGACAGAACCTGATAAGCGACATCACTGACTTCAGTTTGCCTTCAGCTCAATTATTCATGCCCCAGCTAAAATAACTCCTAATCTTTGGGCCATCTACTAACTAAGCATTACCCAATAAACTCTGACCCTATTACACAGCACTCCAGGGAAATTTATTTCTGACAACAGTTTAGAACCGTCAATGTATTGCCTTTAGCCTTTTAAGTTTAGAGACCAAACTAAAGCCTTTCCAAGGCTACAGGGTATATGCTGCTGTCATTTGGAGTGAAGACAGAGAAAAGCAGGTCAAAAATCCCATGTCTGAAAGCGAAAAGAAACACTCCCAGGGAAATCAAAACCCAGCACTGAATAGCAATTAAGTGAAACAGGTCTATCAGTTTATTCTTGGCCCAGCTAAATCAAGTGTGCCCTGCACAATTCTATAGCAACTATTGAGTAAAGCAAACCTCACATTAAAAATTGGGTTCTCCAGAATAATTTGCAGCCTGATTAATTATCACCTTCATTCAGCTAGGTACTTAAACAGCTGAGCAATCCCATTAACCTCCCTAGGACTGCACAGAAGATTGATGCTGGGTGAAAGTGTGTTGCTAGACCTTGTGAAGGTTTTGCAGCTAAGAAAATGTCTGTAGGTTATCCATCCATCTCCCCTGGCCCTCGATCTTGTGAATATATGGGCACCCACATATCTCTGTGCTACAGTATTGTCCTTCCAGTCAGGTAGAATAGATGTCCCTCTGTCTCCAGGTGAGGAAGAAAGGAAGGAAAAATGGATAAAGGAAAAATGTGTGGCTGAAAAGATCTCAGCTGCTCAAGAGGTTTATCCAGCAGCAAGGAAGATCTATGGGCTTTACTTGTCTCTCCTAGAGGCAAGATTTCATTTTTAGATTAAAGACTTCAACACCCACTTGCTGTATGTGAACAGCACATTTCTCCCGTGGCTAAAATTGATAGTATGCCATGTGCTGTAAAAGGTTAACACCAGCACTATTGTAATCCTTGGCCACAACTTTCATTTCCTTAATTTGCTGACACAGGGTAATGGAGGGCTGTGCTATATGAGAGAATACTAAACAATCTGAGTTACAAATTTTCTCTGAATGTCTAAGCTGACCTTTGAAGCTTTCAATAAAAATATAATTTAAGGACAGGGAGAAAAATTGTTAACATGGAAATGGAATTACAGGAACAGGACCAAATTCATTGCTTTGACTTGGTATCTGCTCATGTTTGATGTCAGCTATATAATTATAGATCACAGCTTGAGTGAAAAAGGCATTTGGTTCCGTGCTAAAAGCAGGCCGCGTATAAATGGTTTATTAACTGGAAAGGAATCAACAGGGCTCAAGTGTTTGGAGAAAGCACTTCATTAACAATCTGAGCATCCTCCCTCTCACACAGCCCTGATTTCTCATTTTGGCTGTTTTACATTACTCTCTGGGAGCACAAAGGGAACTCTGAAGGCCATTTTTATTTATATCTACCCTAGGATGCCATGCATCGCTAGAGAGGTGAAATGTGGCTTTTGTGTAGATGACAATGTGGCCTGTGGTATTTTAACAAAGAAAATCTTTAAGGGGACTTGCCAGGGTGAAAGAGAAGAGCTCCCTCATGCTTAGGGACATAGTTTTGTGGTGGACTTGGCAGTGTTGGGTTGGACTCCATGATCTTAAGGGTCTTTTCCAAACTAAACAATTCTGTGATTCCATGATTAATATTCTCCAGAGATCCCAGAGCAGACAGTAGCTGACATGGGTGCACTTCCTCCAAATCCCTGTCAATTAGCAGTGCTGCTTCAAGCACAAGGGAAGTGTTTTATGTGTGTGTGAAATAAGGTCAAAAAAACAGGAAAGACCAAGAAGCCCCTCTTGTGGCCCTTGTGACAGATGTGACCAAAAAAAGGGGGCCTCATTTTGGGCAATAGGGAGAAGAAAGTTGATCCTTGACATGCGGGAGAAACTGACACCACAGAAGATTCCTCACAGTGAAAACAGATTTCTGCTCCTCCAGAGAAAACCCATAATTCAAGAAGTTGTTGGATGGACCAAGTAACTGACAAAAGCATCCACTGGCCTTGAGAGGGAACAGCAGCTTGAGAGTCAATACCCCAATCCCTTCCTTAGAGCCCTTTTGGTAAAGGTTAAATATGATCTGTTTCATTTCCATCACATATTTTGCTGCTGTTCTCCAGTAAGAGCAAAGCTAGGAAGGGAAAGGAGCACATGTAGGACATCACTCAAGCAAAGGTGGAAGCACCAGTGGATTCACTGATCCAAAGCAGCAGTTAATAGCTGTATTCAGCTGTTCCAGCACAGAAAGGACCCACCTTTATAGCAAAAACTCTGTGCCAGCAAAGCTCAGCAGCTCGAATCCTGCTGTTTATCAAATAATTCCCTCTTGGATCACTGGCTACAAGACCCAGAACTACTACCCTAACATTTTGGAATGTTTTCTCCCAAATCCAACCTGTGGCAGGAGGAATAGACAAAACACAGCTCTAGGAGGGTTACTCACAGACAACCTTAATATTTGCCTTATGGAAATGCACATTTTCTCACCTTTCCCTAGAACACCATGAGATGCACGTGGTAGCACTCAGCTACAGCAGGTCAAGGTTTTTGATGCAGAGAAATCCCCCTGAAATCATTCCAGTCCAGTGACATATGGCGAGGGATTTTAAAGCTCTGCCACAGTACCCAAGCACACCACAGCTTGCTGTAGTAAGGCAGATTTCCATGGTCCAATGCAGTGAATTTTCTGAAGGTCAGATTTTACATGTTTATTTTGCCGGGTGCCCTGCGCAATACAAAGACACAGTTATATTAATAGCTGACAAATTAAAAGCTCAGCTCATTCTGAGAGACTGTGCAGGGTTTTGCTCTATTTCATCCAGAGTGACATTTCATCCCAGAAAAGGCCAGGGCAGCGTCCCAGCACAGAACATCTGGTTGGCAAACACAAAGGAGCACAGCACCTGCAAACACGCTCAGTGTTTGCTTTGCAACTATTTGTTCCCTCATCCACAGAAAAAATAATGTTTTTAGGCTGTCAAAGTCCATTCCTTGCCAGGGGAGTCTGGTGTGATAATGCAGCCCGTTTGTCTTGGAAAGTCCTCATTTCTGGGCCACGCATGGCTAAGCCAAAATTTCTGGAAGGTGAAAGGGGGAAGAGAAGGTTTTCTTCCCTCTTTTCCCTCTCTGCTTTTTTTTTTTCCTAGTTTTTGCAGCTTTTTAGACATTCTGCTGAATGTCTAGCGGGATCAGACTGAGCCAAAGAGCATAGTTAAGAAAGAGCAGAGATGGATTGCAGTAAGGTCTGTGGTTTAAAATCTATAATCCAGGGGCTAAGGAAGTACAAACAAACTAATAAAAGCAGAAAATTATGAAATCCTGCCCTTAACTCCAAGCAAAATTTCTTAATTTAGGGCTCTCCTAATGGTTGAAACCACCACCAAGCTGACTCTGGGGGACAATCCCTCCCCCTGCCAGACCCTTCATTTGGAAAGGAGAAACTCCAGGATCCCAGCCAGCCTAAGGTGTTAGTGGGGGAAGGAGGTTTTCAGGAGGAACAAGGCTGGGGGAATGCAAAAATCTTATAAAAAGTCCTGCCAAAAGGGAGGTGCAGGATTAGAGCTGAAAGGTTGAGATACACTGTGTAGGCTTTGGTCAGCCAGCCAAATTCTCCACCATTCCACATAGGCTGCAAAAATACAACAGGACTGACCACTGGAAAGTCTACCCAGTGGCCTGGGAGAAGCTTCCAGAGCACCAGACCTGGCTGAAGGTGTGGCCAGCACTGTGATGTGCCACAGCCTGGGGAGCAAGGGACACCAAGGTGGGAGAAAGGGACAGTGAGGGGACGTGAATGAGCCCACTGCTGGCAGCTCCCAGCCACATCAGCCAAAGACTGATCCAGCCATCTCCTCCTTAATTTTATTTTCCATGTTGTAAGAAGCATTTACTTCCAATGAACAAATAATGAACAAATAAACCTCCTTTTTTTTTTTTTTTTTTTTATAATATAAGACAAGCCACATCTGAAAGGCCATTTCTCCTCCTACCCTACTTCTTTAAACCTGTAGGAGCTGCTGACACTTTGTGCCACTGAGCAACTGGCTCAGTGGTGGCACAACAGCATCATTATAAAGAGCATTTACAGGAATAAAAAACTATGCAAGATACTCCTCCTGGCACAGCCACTCACTGCGTGACCTTCAGCAAAACAGTTCACCCCTTCATATCATAAGCTGGAAAACTGAGTGAGAAATATGAATCCCACAAAAACAAACAAAAAAAAACCACTAAAAATCCCCACAGGTGTTACATTTTAGCTGAGATTCTTAATAAGCAGCTTACCCATGTTAAATAGAACAAATTTTAAGGTACACCAATAAGTCAAAGCTTGGCAAAGCCTTCACCCAAGAAGAATCCTGTTGGTAATTCAGAGCTATTGAACCAGAGCTCAGGTTCAAGAAGGTTTCTCCTTTTCTCTTTATTTCACATTATCTCATCTCAACCACCCCAACACAGAAGCTGCAGCCACATATGAATGACAAGTTTTCCTCACATACACAGGTTACACCTGCCAGCACAGGGGGTAAGTGGAGCTCCCTGCATCCAGCCCTAGCTCACCACATCACCCATACCTTGTTTCAACTCAAGCCATGGCATTGTCTCTGCTTTGTGTTGGGAGCCTGAGCTCTTCTGTGTGGATGAAAAAGGAAGCAGAATTCCAAAAATAATGCTTACTAGGGTTGCCAAAATGTCATTTGAAATTAGATTCATACTGCAATTTGCAAAGGCTCCCCATCTTGGTAGCCTGTCTTAAGCACTCTTCTAAATAATTGTAGATTAAACAAGGCACAAGTCAGAGCAAAGTGTCAAATGAGTTGTGACATCTATTTTTAATTAAAAATAGCAGTAATTGAAATGTATTTAGCTCCACTGAAATATTCTGGGTTGGCAGCCTCCGGGAAACATTCAGCACAGGCAATGAAAGAGCTCAGAGTCATTAAATTCTTACCTCCTTCCTGGCCTGCTCCAAACCTACCCAACAAACCACATTGTTACAAACAATGAGAAGATCCATTTAATGCAGTCCTTGGACATCCCACAGAGGCCAATGGCCGGAGTGTCCATTAAGGGGCAAGGACAGGAGAAATGCCCTTTTAGCCTTCTTTGTAACCTCTCTTTGTCTTGCCCCTGCTATGTTCCATTCTTCCCATCCTCTCATCCCCAGAGGCTGGAGGAACTGACTTTTCAATTTCTAGCTCCTTCCTGAGCATATCTGCTGTTTGTCAAGCACAGGCATTAAAGTGCAGCACTCTTTTGTCTTACCCTAGTGAGAGTGTTTCGGAGGTTTTATATGAAATGTAGGTGCATGTGTGCTGAATACAGTCATTTTTCATAGCAAGAAAGACATCATAAGTGATTAACATAAATCAGATATCATTAATTATATGGACAGGCTCCCCAAACTACTGCTGAAAGAAAGATGAAGAGGAAAAATAGTTATCCCTGTAACAGAAATGAGTTAATGATGCGTATTTCCTTCTTGTAGCATTTTTCAAATTAGAAGTTTGCACAGAATTGCTTTTGACCTGTAATTGAACCATCTTCAAATTCCCAGGGACAGAAAACTTAGTTAAATTCTCAATGCTTCTTCCCTGTATCACGAGAAAGCCAAGCAGCCCTGCTCACCCCAGGAATTTACATGCTATAACACAGCTACAGAGGGAAAATTGAGTTCTCCTGATGCACAGAACTTGCAATGCAAGCAACTGGAAAAAAAAGGAAAGCAATTGTAATCAAAATCTCTTATCTGAAACACAGTCTATTGATGCAATGAGGGACGTAAATTTAGGAGTATCCACTCCCATTGGTATCACTTTGGTGAACTGACTGTATTTAACCCTTGAGTCATGCCATAAAGCATAACACACAAGGGAAAATCACTAAGAGGATAAAGGACTTACAAACAGTTCCAAATGCTGTGATAAATATTTAGATTATTGACTATAGTCTCATAGCATAATAAACCCACATATTTTAGGCTAATGTAAATGCTTATCTGTCTCTTCTCTACTATCTACAGATCCTTGAGCAGAGAGATGCTATAGGTATTTTCATTATGTACCTGTGTGGAGGAGGGTTGGCAAACAGTCAACAAGAGCAGTTTTCCAAGTTTCAAAATTCCCCTAACCTGCATTATTTCCACTTGTGATTTTAGCTCTCAGTCTCCCAGCCAGACTAAAACCAGCCAAACATTTAAATGTAAACTCCTCAAGATGCCTCATCTCTGTTATTTTCCAGTGAGGTGTGGAAATTAATAAACTCCTGTTTCTACTGGAGCCATGCAAAGAGAGAAAGCTTTCATATCCCAGCCTCAGGCAAAGCCACCAGAGCAAGCTGGAATTACCAACAAAATCCATGGGCCAGGAGACAAGGTGGGCCAAGAAGATCAGAGTCCTCAATGCTCACTTTGATTCACACAATCTAAGGTCAAATTTTTTTTCCCCTGCTGTGTTGGACACAAATGCCTGCAGATACTTTGGCATCGCGGGCACAACAGAATTTCACTTCTCTGCAGCTGCAGGATGGATCCTTGAAATGATTTGTCTCCCAGAGCAAGTGTAATTACCTTAATAGTCTTTAATGCAAATGGGTGTCGAGGAAGGAGCTTGTCACCAGCACATATGGTGTTAGGAGATTTCTGTTAAAAGGGTTCATTTAAGAGGGTAACAGGAAATGGCATACAAAAACATACACAGGCAGCATATAAAACAAAAATAGGATAAAAATGGAAGGTGGAGAAGCAGAAATTCCTGACATCACTGGTGTGCTTATCATTTCTCAGTGGATTCATTCTGGTAAATCCCTTTGCCCACACCTCCCAAGTGATCAGTGTGCACTTCTTGGGACAACCTCATGTTAGCCAGCCCAGGATGGGAGAGAGGTGGCCAAAATCCTGCAACAGCAGCTGAGGCAGCTTCCTCCAGCCAGGAAAAGAACTGTGTGCATTGCTTCTGTCCTTCTCAGCCCCAGTCTACAGCTTAAGCTCTCAGTGTGGACCTGGAAAATCCTGTGATGATGCCCAAAAATACTGGGGCATAATCCCTCCACCACTTCCTTCATGGGAAGAAATAAATGCATATGCTGAAGGGTCAGAGATCACCACAGATCCTCTCTGATAAGGACATGAACAGGTCCATTCAACTCTGAGCAATGAGCAAGCCAGCAGTGTTAACTCCTCCTCCATTCCTCCCTAATGCAGAACATTTATCACTAAGTGTAATAATAATGAAAAATAATTAATTCCACTGGCTGCAGAAACACTGGAGTAGCACAGATGGTAAAAACATCTTCTTTCCCCCCGCAGGCTTGTTACACCTGCAAGTATACCAAATTTAAAAACAATGATGGGTAATATTAGGTCCTAAAAGATATTTTTCTGATTCCATCTGCACAAAGAATGAAGCACTGAGCAGGAAATTCACAGTTCTCCATTTTCCAATGGCACAGGAAAAAGATTAAACAGACCCAGCAGTGAAATGCTACCCAGGCCTGTCATTTGACCAGTAGGGAATTCTGATATTTACAGTGATACTTCAGGTCTGAGCTTTCTAACCCGCTCAGATCACATTCCTCCTGAACTGTCTGCCTCCTCCCCTTCAGCTGAAAGGGCAGTTGCTAATCTATTTATGCAGGGCTGACAATGAAGGCAACCAGATCTGCTCCGAGAGAAAACAGCAAAGGGCTTTTGGACTGGAAGCCCCTGTGTGGCACGTTGGATGCTGCTGGAAGGCATCTGCAGGGCTGGCTGTGCTTGCAGAGCTGCTGAGTGGGGATGGCTGGCTGCCTCCTGAACGGGAGCCAGGCATCATCACGGGTGTCTGCTGCTAACGAGCCAGCAGAGGATCCTACTGGGGCTCCTGTCAGGCTGAGCTGTGCGCACCATTTATCCCTGCAGCAGCCTCCCAGGGTGACTGCTGGGTGCTGAAAGGTCCTGCTGAGCAGAGGGTGCCCAGAGAAAGGAGGGAAGGAAAAGAGCATGAGGCTCTGCTGCCTGGCACTTCAGCTACGTCTTCCTGTGCCTCCCCAGCTACTTGTAAAGTCAGGATGACACCACACATTTCAGAGAGGTCCAAGGAGCCCACTCCTGCCTGCAGCTGCCACGAGCTCTTTGGACACCAGGTGCTGAGCAATACAATTCATCTTCTGCATGGCTTGAAGCTCCAGCACAACATTTCCATTTAATTCAGCATCTTGACGTGTTAGTATCAAGGAATAAAACCTCAAACAGGACAGTAAAGAAGGGCAGGGCCAATGGATACCTCTGGTTGTCAACAAAACCAAACTGCAGCAGGCCCCTGGGAAGCCCTGAAGTACCTTCACAGCAGAGAACACCAAATATAATTTCTACTTCAGCCAATTACCCAGTTCCTGTGGTCACAGGGGCTGCTGGCACGAGACTGATGTCACTGACACCCAACCAACACCCCACATTCCCATCCAAAGTCATTTCCAAGGAGAAATTGCTGCACAGTGTGCTGCAGGGATACAAGAAGGGAAGGAAACAGCAACTCCTCAGGATATGTCAGGGTGACAGAACCATTGCTAGCCAGTTGTAAGAGCACAGGACCAGTTCTGAGAGGGGTTTTCCCCTCTCTTTACACTTGTGCCACTCAGCAGCCCACACAACATTAATTGCACACTGGACATACACGTGGTAGTTGCCTGCAGCCAGCAGCTCCACAGTATTTTCAAGCTGCACACCCACATTTGCACACATCAGGCTTTTGGCATGGGACCTCAAGGAACTGGATTGTTAATATCTCAAGTTCCTCTGAAGAAACGAGGAAAACAAGCAAGTCTAGAAAAATAGCCGTGAATTTTGATCGGTTTTGCAGGTGTGAAGAAAACATAACACAGAAAAAAAAAAAAAAAACCACTAGGAGGTGAATAAAGTCCAGACTGATACAGAAGAAAGCAAAGGAATTTTCTACCATGATGAAAACTTTCCTGCAGCTCCAGGAAAAGGCTTTAAATCTCCGAAGAGGAAGTTCTCTCCCTAGCTTTTTCAGATTTCTCAGGTAGTTCTGTTAAATGCTTTTTTAATACTTCCAAGGCCAATAGCCAGAATTTAACAAAACAGGCCATATTTGAGGCATTAAAAAACAAAGAGGAGAAAAAACACACTGTCTGAGGTTTTCAGAGACCTCAAGAACAGAACCAGAAGCGAGCAAAAAGCCCTAATTCCTACTTCCTGAAAGAACTACAATTAACCACTAGTAGTAAAGAATTAAACGACTCAAAACCTAGAATATTCTTGAAATGCTTATTCCAGGCAGGAGTGATGTGGATATTCTGGGATTACTGTTCTGGGAATGGGAACAGGTGAGGTCATTTACACCAAGGCCAGCAGAAGCAGCCCACTACTGAAGAACCTGGATGGTATCAACTGAGTTTCTGCAGCCACATGTCTAAACTGCTCTCAGGAACCTTTTTTGCTTCAGCACCTCTTCAAAACTTACTTTGGGTTGGAGTCTTTGAGTGTTTAACCATATCTGTGGGAAACAACTGACTCCAGTTAAAATGGAAGCTGATTTCTTCCTGGGAAGCCTTTTCAGCTGGGAATGAAGAAGGAGTGAGACACTTGATGTCTCTATTTCAATCCATTTGGCCATCCCAAGTAACAAAGGAGGTTCAGGGAGAAAAAGAAGAAAAAAATCAGCCTTTATGAAGGAAGTTTGAGTGTTTGAATTACATCTGAAGCCAGTCTCACCTCACTTCCCATGGTGCATTACTGAACCATCCCCAGCTTTATGAGGTATTGACAATCCAGCTCTTCAGTATTATTTACCACTGCAAAGTCAGCAAGGGCTTTAACACCAGCTCAAACCACAGACTATAAATAAGCAACTAGCAGTTCATCTTAAGGGCTGGGTGGAGTACTTTCCTTTCCATCCCCAGCACCTCTCTCTATCCACTGCTCCTATGGCCAGGGAAAAGGAATGGTTGGGATGCAGTGCAGACTTTGGATTTAGGCATCAAGAAGCCATAACAGGGAACAATCCTGCCAACTTCTCCTTGCAAATCCCTTCCTTAGGACCACTGGGCCCCTAACAGTAGCATCAGGAACCAAAAGCTCTTTGTTCTCACAAGTGGAAAAAAAATTACTTTTTTTTGTTTTAAATTTAGTCACTTTTCACTTGTCTTGGCTAGTTTTTCCCCCACTGCAGCCTTTTCACAAACCTGATTTTGTGGTAACTAGAACCAGCCAAGCAGTCACATTTCAGAAGTCTCTTGAAATCCACCTCCTTAGCAAAGCAATAGTTCCCATATTGATGGGAAACCCAATAGAAAATTGATGTACTTGACCCTACCTGAGGAAGTGCAGAACAGGGAAGGCAATGGGTCATTTCAACCCATCACTTCTTGGCCTGCATTTCATTTCTGGAGTTAATTTTATATCACATAGTATCAACAGGTACTGGAAATTTCTTAATACCACCTTCCTT
>VZUA01065443.1:0-10678 GCA_013401035.1 Horornis vulcanius
ATTTTTTGGAAGGCACCTCTACCCATGGCAGAGAGTTGAAATGAAATGGTCTTTGAGCTTCCTTCTGATCCAAATCATGCTATGATCTTAACTAATATGTGGGTCCTCCATCTGCTGCATTTTGAAGCTAGGAGTGACACAACATTGTCTCTGTAGGGGTCCTGTAAACCATAGAGCCTCCTTAAGAAACCAGCAAGGTATGAGGAAGATGCCTGGGAAGCACACAGAGCTGACCTGTGATGGAAGTGACACTGGGTGGTGGGGCAGGGTGGTACTTTTGAAGGTACTAAGAGAGGAGCACATAAAAAAAAGTTAGAGAGCTGAGAGAAGAGGAAGAAGCTCATTCAAGTGGAGGCCTGAACCAGCTGGATACCAGCCCCATCTTTGATTTCATAACAACCAGGCTAGGCATAACAGCATTCTGTAATTCTTCAACTCTTGGTGCTCCTTTTTAGGAGGTATCAGTACCACAACAGATTCTAGTGACTGCTCATCACTAATCCCAGGTGTTTACCTCATCTCTGTGGTGATTCCTCCTCATGTGTAATGCATGTTGCTACACTGCTTTGGTGCTGTCTGAACTCTCTGTCAAGTCCCAGAATGGCCTTTGTTCTTAATGTGCACAGAAGAAAGCAGAGGGGTAAAGGTTAACTCTAAAAATAATAATAATAATAGTTGAGGTAAGAATAACAAATCAGATGCTGTCATCACAATTATGAAAAGTTGCTACTGATTTGGCAAAATTTGTGTTTGTATTCAAAAAACTCAGTTACAAAGTTGTGACATTAATTCCCTGCTTCACTTGGACACCTCAGCTTTTCATATTGCAGTCCAGTTTCCACATAATTCCGTGGTGTTTCAGCAAATGAAATATTTGGAAATATTCTAACCATAATGTTTTCTTTCAAGGCACATTTCACCATCAAAATAAGTGCATATTTGTTTCGCATTTTTTTAAAGTAATATAAGTATTCATGGTCAAAAGTAGTATTTGGAGTAAAGAAAAAGATCAAATGGCTATAAATTATAGCCCAAAGAGAGTTAATAACTGTACTCCATTTTTTCTAGTAAATTAAACTACTGAAGAAAAAATTCACTATGAAAAAAACCCCTCAGAAATAACTGGGGGGAAAAAAACAACCAAACATATTTTTATGCTTCTCAACTTTTTTTTTTAATTTTTTTGCCTAACACTCTTAAGCTGGTCACTATAGAGTGTCATCAAATTACACCTTTGGAATTACAAGAAGTTAGGATTATCCAAAGGCTTAATTCATCCTAAAGAACATCCCTAGATGAGACATCCAACTGTTCTGTATAAGAACCCAACTTTACCCTCTACTCCTATGGGAATATGGCAGAGTGTCCATAGACAACTCTGCTCTACTGCCAGTGAAGAGTAAATGCTGCTGCCCTGTCTTGCTCTTACATTCACATAGCAATTTTGGTTTTAAAAATCCCAAACAATCAACAAAAAAACTTAAAGTCAATATCCTAAAGCCTTTCTTGCCCTGTTCTTGGAGGATGTATATGCTGGTACATAAGAATAATCTCAGACTTTTTTATTAATATCTCAGCAAAAAACAACACTATATCCCTATCAGGTCTATCTAACCACTGCCCACTGATTCCAGCTGATTACATCTGTTTACAATGCCTATGCAGAGATAACTTTATAGATCTTATACTCCAGAACTGCCAATGGCCCAAAGCTGATCAGTGGATTTGGCTGCTAGAACCAAAGCTGCACACCCCATTCACAGCCAATATCTCTGCTAGTGAAAAAGGGAAGGCTCACCAGGCTGGTATCACCAGGAGACTTTCCTACTCCTTAGCAAATATTTCTTTTTTGTCCTCCTTCTTTCTCTTCCAAATCCACTGCTCTTAGTCCTAAGGGGCAAATTTCAGTTGGGTACCATGTAATAGCTTTCCAAAACAAATAGAAAAAGCTAAACCCTGTAAAACCTGAGCAGCAGTGAGGTCAGGACTAATAACTTCCATGGAAGAAGAAAACTAAAATTACTTTCAGTATTAATAGAGCAACTATTAATTAAGGACCATTGACAAGGGCTGAGGTACAGCAGATCTTTGTACACAAGCCTCAGATGACAGCTCTGGTTGCCTCACTGCCAACCTGCCCCAGTGCATTTTACAGGCAGGGCTGACAGTAATAATAAAACAGAACAACTCTCCCTGCAGGCTGCCACTCTGTCCTCTGAGCAGCACTACACACACTGTAATGGGGCAGCATAACCAGTATCAGGAGAGGAGCTCTGGGAGCTGGGCTGAATGCAGACATAGGCTGTCTGAGAGACCACAAGGTACTGTGCAATGCAGCGTCCTACTCAGTTCAGAAAGAAGTATTCCCAAGTGTGTGAAGCAGACCCAGAATGCTCTCCCACAGCAGATGCAGCCTGCATGGAGATACGGATTTTGCACCCATGAATATACTTAAAATGTGATAAAAGAAGGAGGGAGATGCTGTAAATGGGGAAATGAAGTCTCCACGTTTTCATGAAATAAGTTTGAGGGGTCCCACAAGGTCACATGCATCATTTTCAACCTGGCAACCCCAAACATGCAAGGCATTGGGTGACTAAGACACAAAATTAGACACATAAAAATTATTAACTTTCAAACCCTGGGGGTTTCTCCCTTTGATGTAAACATCTCTTCCCATTGCTGCAACTTCATCATCTTTGCTTTTCAGGGAAGCAAATTTTGATGACTCCAGCGGAAGAACACCAAACCTTGGATGGGAGTCAGAGCTTTGACATCAAAGTCAGCAATGCCCCTGCAAAATGAGGTGCAACTGAGAAGCACAAGCACAGTCACAGGCCCCTTCTCTTCTGTAATTTTGCCTACAGTATGCTCACCCTTCCCAGAGAGGAGGGAAAGAACACGATCACAATCACGGCTTCACCACACCTTTGCTGGGTTTGGCAGCTTCACACTGTGTGAATATCACATTCTTCTCTCCCTGATCTCTCATTTTCCACTCTCTAGATAAAAACATCAACCCCATTGTGCCCTTCACACTCTTTCCCTCTCAAATACACTTCACCATCTAAGTCTTTTTCCCATGTTTTGCAACCTTTTGTCCTCCATGCAACCCCATTCCCAGTCCTTCTAAGGTGCTCCCACCTACACATCTCTTGCTCTTTCCCTCCTCAGCCTTCACCCCTCTCTAACCCTTTCACTCTTTCTCTGCTCTCCTCACAGTTGTAATCCCATTCTCTTCCTTACTCCTGCCCTCAGCTCATACTCCATTCCCAAACCTTCTTTCTCCCTCAGATCCTGTTCCCTGCCCCACACCTCACTTTCCTTTCTCAGTTCCCACACAGGTATTTCTCAGCTCTCACCACTTTCCTGAGGGATCATCCCTCCCACTAGGCCCAGCTTGCCACCTTTTGTTTATACATACAGTCAGGTCTTCCCTCTCCAGATTTGCTTCTAGATCTGCCACATTTAGAGAGTTCACCCTGACCTACTTAGGTTCCCTGACCTAGTTATAGCAGAAATACCAATTCTAAACACTTGAGAAAAAAGGGCAGTAGGAGGAGAGAAATAATATTATTATGTTTTGAAATAAAAACAAATCCACTGGCCCAGGGCTGCTGAGTTATTTCAGCTCTGACCATTCCCCCAGGGAAGCAAAAGGAGCAGTTCACTTGATATTTCAATGACAGTGTGGCCATAGACAATTCAAACCAAGACATCACCTGGAAAGATGGTCTGTAGTCTCTTGCTATCATCCCATTTTCTTTGTTTGATTCCAGCCTCATTCTGTCTGGCCTTACTCACCCAGAGCTCGTCTTGACCTCCACACAGGTATTTCACAGAAAATCTGGTTTTGCTCACTGCTCTCACGAGCCCTCCTGGATTGTGGATCCAGGATACAGCAGCAACCTGTTGGCTCAAGAACAGCATTTCTACAGCTGAGATTCATTTAGAAATCAAGCAATGTTCTGCATCTGTTTGTATGACCTCCTCAGCCCTTTTATTCTACTTCAGCTATTGTCACAGCTGTCTTCTCCCTTCTCCTCCAAACTATGCTATTCATTCACCTTGCTTTCTCCACCGGGCTTAGTGTTGCAGTGCAGTTGCACCTTTTCTTTACCAGCTCTGAAATGGTGTCAGCAGTGCCAGCACTGACACAAAAACCTGGCTAGAAATGGCAGATATTCTTCAGAACTAGTCAGGAGTCTCTGGGTTAGCAATGCCCATTCACTTGTGTTCTGTGTACTGTGCTCATGACTTAGCAGCCAGGAACCACTGCTCTGTGACAGCTGGGTCTGTGATTCACTTCTAGCTAGGCTTTTATTTTAGTCACAGTTAATAGATTTCCCTGTAGTGTTTGTATTTTAGGAATCATATTAGCCCTTTAGTTGCCTGGATGAGTTCATTAAATCAAATCATGTCTCTTTACAGCTGACACTTGTGGTGCTGACCCACCCTGTATAGGGCCAGTGCCCTGATTGACACTAAAAGCAGCTGCTCTGCACCCTGAGCTCACAAGGTACTTCCACCACCATTGCTTCAAATCCTGCCAAATATTCCAGCAGAGGCTCTCCCTCCATTGCCAAAGTCCCATCAAAAAAATGTAACTGAGTGCCCTGTAGCCCTCCCACAATTCCACCAGATGTGTTTATTCAGACATGAGCGCGCAGACATTCTGCATTTTTTTTCTGTGATTT
Source organism: Horornis vulcanius (assembly GCA_013401035.1). Taxonomy (NCBI): domain Eukaryota; kingdom Metazoa; phylum Chordata; class Aves; order Passeriformes; family Scotocercidae; genus Horornis; species Horornis vulcanius. The sequence continues at coordinate 4,698 of VZUA01065443.1, forward strand.
TATACCTATTTGCCAGCTTCAACATAAACCACATTTTTTGGTTATTGATTTCCTGGGTTACACACTAATCTGCTGAGCTTGGAATCTAATGGCTTTGGAAATTTACTGTGGAGCCCCCAAATCCCTATGTTGTCATCAGCCACTGCCTGCTAAATGTGCACTTGTAGATACATTAAACTGCAGTTTCAGCTCCTGCATTTCCTTTATACCTGATTTCTCTGATCTATCCCTCTACCTGTTGGTTTTGTACTCCTCATTGTACTGTATCTACATTTGGGTCTGGTCCTACAAAGGCAGTGCACATCCACAGTCAATTCAATCACCCTTGCTTTTGACTAAAGGCATCACTTGCTGTTGAGATCCAATTTTTGAAATTATTACAGAGATGCCTCTGCCCAAGTTAAAGAGCAAACAAGACCACATGCCAAAGTCAATACTATGGATTTTATCTAACAGTAAATGTGAGGGAGAAAGACAGATAGAAAGAAATAGAAAAGAGGGGGAAGGGGAGAAAGAGAGTGAGAGAGACAGATTAAGTAAAAAGATATCATGACTCTGTGGGGCAGTGGCATCCCTTTGGTCCTCTTGTTCAGTCTTCTCAGTGGTGGGGGTCCCACAAAACACAGAGTTCTATGGATTAATATAGCTCAGATACATGTGGGAATGCCCCAGCACTTACCCTCCAGGGGAGAATTTTACACTGTCTCTTGCATCCAGCTCTGGATCTGTTGCAACACTTTGGATCATGCGCAGCCCTCTGGTGGAATGCCTCAGAAATAAGTCTGGGGGCATTTTGGGGGTCTTTGATGGTTTATGACACCTTTTAAATCACGACAGCTGCCTCTCACGTGAATGGCCCATGTGAATGTGACCTTTCCGGGGGTAGGAGGAGGGAGTTTTAGAACTGAGCCCAATTGTGCAAGGGAGAATTCTCCACAGGGTCTCCTTCTTATCTGGCTTGTAGCCTCTGGTGGTGAGTGTTCAGCCCCTCTGTCTTATCCTGACCAGAGGTTACACCATCACACACCCAAAAACTCTCCTCCTTCAGCTGGGGGAAGAAGAGTATGCAAACCCAGCCTCAGCAAATACATTGGTGGGCTATGACCTCCCCCTGCCAAATCTGTCCAGAGCTGATTTTCATCACAGCGGCTGAGTTTGGCTTTTGGTAGATACATTCTTCTCCCCCAGGCTTGTTTACTTGTCCCATCAGGTGGTTTAACTCATGGCCCAAATTCCCATCAGGAGGCATATTTGGGGAGTGGGCTTCAGTGGTCACAGATCAGAAGTTGCTTCTTTGCACAGTTTGGTACAATGGGCTAAGTTCCTCGGTGATTTTAAAAATGTTTGAGCCATTACCCATTTCATTATCTCACGCTGGCCTCTCTGCTCTTTCCACCACACAACTTGGCTCTCCCAGCCTACATAAGCATCAGCAAGCCCAGCCACAGGCCTCCACACCATTCTGATAATGCCTCTGTTTTCCGACCTGCATGTTTAGTCACAGCAAAACTGAATTCTTCCAGCGTGCAGAACTGACAAGTAGGGTCTGAAATTTCAACAAGTCTTGAATCCTGAATACATTGAAAAAGTACCTTATGCCACAGGCAGGAACATCCTGTGTTAACATCACCCCCTACCTCCATTTATAGACTGCCAAACACGGGTAAGAGGACTGGAAAAGGAAAAAGTTGTGCCTGCACAAGCTATGTGCAAAGGATCCTTGCCAGCTTCTCAAGACAATATAAACCCAATGAATTAAGACGATTCCAGACATGCTAATTACATTTGCCTTTGCAATTTCTGATGGGATTTTCAGATGTCTCTGAGCATTCTCTACCTGGCGTGTGTCAGCCACACTTCACTCCTGCTTTTATGTTATTAATATTGACAGGCACTCAGTTTAAACGCAGGTTAGGTTTGAAATCCTGTCTGTTTGCTTATCTCTGCCTTTTGATCTTGTTTGTTTCCATTCATTATAGAGAAATCCTAAAGCCCCTTTGAATGCCTCAGCAAACATGCAAACACAGTGCTAAATGGATTAACTGGGAGGTACTGGGGTCTGAAGCTTGCCCGGATAGATGCTCCTGGATCAATCAGCTCTGCATAACAACTAATGGTCTACTCTCCCTTAATGGTCTGAGATCTTTCTTTTGTGGCATTCAGAACAGGTCCAGTGGCATGCTGGATATAACTCCATGCGATTGGAAACAAGCCATTCACAATTCAGTGTGTTTAATGAGGTTCTGGTAATGAGCATTGACCACCTAGGAGAATGGGAACAGAATAACTAAAATGAAGCTTTTGAATCTTTGCGGAAAAGTCATCTTAAAACTGTTGCAAGAAGAGGGGACTCCTGTAAGAGAAAAGACAGGTGTGAGCACAGGAAAACACAGGTGATGCTCTGTGAGATCCAGGAGGAGCTGTAAAACACAGAAGACCCAGCCATGATTATTCATCAGATCCTAGAATTTCCTAGCTTTGACATATTGTAAGCTTGTGGAGGAAGGACAGGAAGGAAATAGTTGCTTGTACTTTGCACAAGTAGTAGTGATGATGTGTGTGGTCAGAATAAACAATATGACCTTGCATTTCAAAAGCAACTAGGATAGAGATAAACCACCTTGGACTGCACCTCCAACCTTGATAAGCCATTTTGATAATTCTTGAAGTTCTCCTTCTCCAGTGTATTAACATCTTGAAGATGAAAAGTGACAAGCTGCCTGATGAACAAATGCAGATGAACAGATCCCAAGGGAGCAGAAGGAAGACGTCTGTTAACTTCCATGTTAACTTTTGGGGGTAAAATCCCATCCAAATTAAAAAAAAAAAAAAAAAANGTTTTTTTCTATCCACTTATAGAGGTATTTTGATGTTGGGCAATAAACAGATTACTGATTTGGGCGGGGGGAGCTGTTTGACCAATTTAATTTCCTGTCAATGAACAAAGTTCTAACTATCAATTCCGGTACTGAGACAAATAAATGGGCACACAGGGAAAGCAGTTCTTGCCTCTGCCAAGACTCTTTTCCCTACTTTTTTCTCCCCAATCCCCTCCTCACACATTATACGCCGTCCCTCTGACTGCCCCTGAGAGCAAGAACAACGCAGGAAAACGGGGTCAGTGCCTTTGTCTCCTCCGACTGCAGCTGCCCGCCCAGCCCAGCCCAGCCCGCCCGACCCGGCTCAGCCGCTGCTCTGCTCCAGCGCGGCCTTGGACTCCTCCTCGGTCGCCCCTGCTGCTCTGGCCTCCTTGGTCCCAGAGCATGGCACTTGCCGCCCTTTCCAAAAAATGCTGTGACGGAGGTGCCACAGCCTCCCCAGGCGGCTCAGGGGCCCGAGGCCGAGCCCTCGTCCTGCGCCGGAGCTCAGACAGCGGCCCCGGCCAAGCCGGCCCGTGCCCGGAGCCCGCCGCCCCGGGACACGCTGCCCTTCCCCTCCCGCCACCCCGGGAAGGGAGAGCTGCCAGCTCCCCAGGGGAAGCTCCTGCCGCCCGCAGAACCGGTCCCCTCCTACCCTGCAGAAGCCCCGGTCCCCAGTGGCAGAGCCAGTGACAGGAGCGGCCCCTGCGCCACCGGCCACTCCTTCTTTGACTGATACATACATTTTTTGCCTATTATACATATATATAGGTTTTCAGGAAGAAAAGCATTTTTTGCTTTTAGCACACTTAGGAGTTTAAATAAAAACAAATATATCTATATTGACTGTAGTTATTATGCTTGGTTTCATGCAGAGTAAGTGGTTCAAACAAAAATAGATTGGCTGGAGTGAATGTGCATCAGTTCCAATAATAACACAGGCAGCTTCAAGAAGCATGTAAGTTTCATTTAATGTGCTCTGGGCTTTCAAAGAAGAGGCAAGAAACATTGGGTTAGAACAGCTTTTAGTCTACATTTTCTGTCTAAAGGCTTCTGCATTTACCAAATTTATGAAATAGAATGAAAGTCCATAAACAAGTGGAGAGGGGCGTTTGTTAGGAGGCCATAGTGGTGTTACAGCAGGAGGAGGTGATACACAATAAAACACGATCCTGAGGTAGAATTTCCCACCAATAGTATCTCTTTAGAGTTATTCCCCTTTGTGTGGGATTATCTCCCCACAGAAAGACTGGGCTTCAAACTGGAGCAAACAAAAACTTGGTATAACGAAGAGTTGCAGGTTTTGAGGAAACTGCACTAGCTGAGGGCCAATTTTCAAAGGGAAAATTAAGAACAAATATGAACTGAGAGCTTAACATTTTCTTGGGTTTAGGCAATATCCCTCAAGAAATGCTACAGAAAACTAAGAGAGGGGTGCCTTGGGCAGGATGCAGAGAGGCTTTCTGCCCCTGGTGTTATGAATCCAGCAGCTACTACAGTCATAATAGCTCCAGGTTAGATAAACACAAAAAGAAAAGACATCTCTCTAAGATGTCAGATGTTCTTTCATAAACATCAGGGAAACAATCTAAGAAGCAGTAATTCATTTCCAGGAATGGCTGTTGATGGTGAAGGGATCAGTTAAATCCAGCACCTCTGCTTCCCAAGATAATAAGACAGAGCAAAGCTGGGACTATAATTCAAGAGTGAATATTGAAAAGTGACTTCTTCAGGTCCATGTGAACTCATAAGAAACCTAAAGCAATGGATTTACACCCCAGTCTCCAGTCATGATGGAGATGTGTGATGATCTTACCCTAGGTAGTGCAAGACACTTATCTGTGGGCAAGGAGCCATTTGGGAGGCACCAAAGAATAAGGCCATTACTTCATAGTCTTTGAGTTTATATGTTTTACCTATTTCCCCTTCACTCCTCAGATTTCTTCTATGTCCTTCAGAAAGGTGGACACTGCCTGTGCATTGGAACCCCCTGCTTCAAGTACCCACTCACACCTGATGGCAATGAAAGGAGATTTATCATAGGATGAGAAACATGCTAGAGGAGAATGCACTCACTGTGCCTTTAGGATGGGCTTTTGAGGTAAAGGATGGGATCCCATCTCCCACAAAAGCTCCTGGAAGTTCCCAGTTCTGAGGCAATCTGTTTCCCATGGGACCATCTGTTCCCAGTGAGCAACACCCCAGGAGAGTGTTTATCAAGACTAGCAGGTTGAAGTTTGGCAGGATCTGCAAGTAAGCAATAGGAGGCCTTTAAATGCAGACTTTCTATTTGCAGTATGTGAAGCCTGCATGTGTGTGTTTCCTCCAACCACCCATATACCACAGGGGAAAGCATTCAAAAACAGGATCCAAAAATAGAAGAAATTGTGTGACTCACAGCACTGCCACCCTGAGTTGGATGCTCAGCACAAATCCCAGGCAAAGCAGCTTTAGGTGCTACGCACCCTCTGCACTCAGAGCTGCAGGTGACCCCAAAGGAAAACTGACACTGTATACAATAACAATACATGATGTGCTAAAGACACCTCACTCAACAGTGCTCTTCCCTTCAAATGGGCGCGGTTCCAAAAACAGAGGGTTTGCTTCTGCTGACTATGTGGGTCTTTGGTGAGAAACAGCTGAGAGGACCAGCTTCTTCTGGTGTGCAAAGCAAGGCCTGGCTGCCTACACGGATGACACATAAACAAAGAAGTATTAACACCACTGTCCTTGGCCACGTTTATATTTCGCTAGGATTTTCAGGTAAGAAAGTTACGCTATACTTCTGCCCTTAAATGTACTGTGTTCAATATCATCATGGTCCTTCCACAAGATGTGCATATTTCAGAGGTCATTGAATTGGGGTTTTGTCTATAGAGAAAAAAGGTACATGAAAGTTACCAAATTTTGCCTGGGTAATGTCCAGTTTCTTGTCAGATAAACAGCAACCAGCTGAACATTTTCTCAAAAAAAAATATACTCCTAATAAAAGTATTTTTGCCAAGTTTCTTTATTTTTTTATTGTAAGACTGTCCAATATTGCAATATATTCTGGCCTCTTCTGTAAGAACTACAAAGGATAAAAATGGGTTGTTTTAAAGCAAGAACAAAAAAAAAAAAAAA
>VZUA01065451.1:5891-21267 GCA_013401035.1 Horornis vulcanius
TGAAGGTCCCTTCCAACCCAAACCACTCCATGACTTTATTACATCTGAGCACTGGGCACTCTGAGTGAGGTCAGGGCAGAGCATCATAAAATCCAAAGTATTTCCAGCAGTGAGATATTAATTCTTAGAGAAAATAGCATTAAAAGCACAATATTTTGTGGTTTTTAATGAACATTATCTCTAGATTCATCAAAAAGCCTTGTGAGAAGTTCTAAGTAAAACCTAGCTGGGAATTCAGACTACAGGAGACAGCATCCATAAAATTAAACCCATGTGAAGAGTTTGAGATGAGGTGTGAAGTTATTTGGAGTATTCTCATTTTCTCCTCTGTATGCCAGAGAACACACAGCAAAGAAGTTCAGATGTGCTTCAAATAAAGTCTAATTACTTCTAGACTAGAATAAAGGTATTAAAATATGTTCAAGGATTATTAAGAAAGGAACATTCGAGCAGATATCAGTATTAGCTACAAATCATGAGTTTCAGCTGACAAAGGCATAAAAGAAAAAATTCCCTCTCTTAAATAATATAATGCCATTCTGAACTTTTATAAGATACTGGGTTTACAACAAATTTAAGCTCGTTCTGGAAGACATACTGAATTCTCTAGTCACTAGAGGTCACTATTAGTTTTGAATCATTCAAGTCTGCTGACTTCTAAATCATCTTCAGAATGTTCTAAATTTTTTGAACTTGCCTCCATGAAATATATTCATGTTAAATAAGGGTATTTGGAATAGATGAGTGTTTTCTTATGAAAAATAAGTCCAGAAGTAAAGGTCAAATGTTTTGCTTAGGAGAGTGCTTTCAAATATTGAATTTATCATGGTCCTTCCAGCCACAGATTAATTCCAGTGACACCAGCAATAAAGAACATTGAGATGATGTGCTCCCAAGAACAGCCAAGATTATCTTGGCACTCATTCAAGTCACAACCCACCAAAAAAGAAAAAGAAAATCAAGTAGAATGGCTGGACCTTGAGATATTTCAGCACTGACTCATCAGGAGTCCTTAAGACAACAGAACAAGAAGTGATGATTGATATTTGAGAGAAAAAATTAAAAAGAAAAACAAAACTGGTGGAAAAAAAAAGGCTTTTTGGATGTTTTCTGGACCTTGTCTAATATCTATTGCTACTCTGACCTACATTAAAGTCGTTTGTGTGAGCAATTTGCTGCAGAGCTGTCACTGCTGCTGCCCCCACACCACATTTCTGGCACTGAAGTCGCCTCTTCATTGTTTCCATTTTCAGCAGGAGGTTGGTGAGGGTGAAGATTAAGCAAAAAAGCTTCCAAAATTATTTTCCTTTTCTAAATGTAAACACAAGACATTAAAGAGTCTGATCAAAAAGTCAGGGACATGCAGTCTCTCTCCAGTCCTTGATGCACCCAGAAGGAGGCAGAGCTGCTGAAAGGGCTGGAAGGGATGTCCTGTGAAGAGCTGAGGACACTGAGCTTGTCAGACTTGGGAAAAAGGAGGATGAGGGTGACCTCACTGCTCTCTACAGAGGAAGGAACATGGTATTTACTGATGACATATGGGAATAGCTCAAAGCTCTTCCAGATGAGGTTTTACCACACATTAAGAAGCTTTTCAGAGAGGATGACAAAGATGTGATGGTTTCAGGTCAAAACCAGGCAGAAGCACCAATTTGTGTAATGGTTTCAGGTTCACCAATTTCTGTTTCCTGGCCAATGCACCATTTTGTAGTGGTTTGAGTGCTCACTAGAATTATTTATTCTTTTTCTGCTGTGCGATAGGATTAGGAGAAGGGCAAATCAGGCTCAAAACTTAAAAGGGTATAAAGACAGGTTTATTAACAAAACTGCAAGAGAAAAAAAATTAATAAGAATCAGAATAAAACCTTCAAAACACTTCCTCTCCCCCACAACTTTCCCTTCCCTTCTCACGGACAGCATATAGAGACAAAACGTGAAACTCTAGGTCAGTTTACCACCTATAAAATAGCATTTTAACAGTTCATTTAGAGAGAAAAGTCTCTTTTGGTCTGCCATGGACAGAAGTCTCTTTTGGTCTTCCTACACAACAGACAGTTCTCTTTTGCCTTTTATTTCTCACAAAAGCAGCCACCTGGGAATCTGCATTTGTGAAGTCCCTCCCATATCACACAGCCTTCCCATAGCTGCCTAATGGGCCGTATAGACTCATGGGGCACTATTTTAAAGATGAGTGGTGTCACTCTGTTCTTTTAAAATTATTCTCAGACTTCTGAAATGTTTACATTCCTCTCTTGGAGAGGAGAAACTTGATGGACTTCTAGTTTGACAGTGCGATTGGAGAGGTGGCAACCTTATCCTCCAATCCAGGGTCATTGTCCAAAATCTATATAAACTGAAGTAACAAATAAAGTTTCTCTTCTTCCTTTCCTGACCTGGCAGTGTATGTGTGTTCATTGTGTGTCCTATAGCAACAGAGTGGTTCAAAAGCAAAGGTTTTCTTCATATCTAGGAACAGAGATCTTTTCCCTTTCTGGGGGCAAATCTTCATCTCATCTCTCTCTCTCTCTGTTCAAGCTTCCCATAAGATCACAGCTACTTCACTATTTACTTAGTCCACCACAAATGCCTTTGCTTATGACTGAAATCTGAACACTCTTTTCATCTCTTCAATACATATTTCCATGACTTAAAGGGATATTCTAGTATATTACAGTTCATTACCAAATCTTTACCAAAGAATATCAGTCTAAGACTAGGCATCTTTTCATTCCCTTTCCACTTAAGACTCAATTCTTCCTTTGCTGACTTTGATGTCTCCATACTGTCTCTCTACACATCTCTGACCTGTCTCTTTCTCTCACTTAGAGAGCAATTTATGTTTTGCAAGCTTCTTCCGTGCAAGGAAAGAATTAAAATCTCTCCCAGGTCTGGAGAAGGTCATGATAGTCTTTCCTGGGCAGTGGCTGAAGGTGATCTGCAGAGCCACCCTTGGTCTTAGCTACATGATCTCTGGCACAGAGGGGCCCCTCCCTCAGCAAGGAGCCTTGGTAGCGGTGGCTGGAGCAGGGAATGGCAAGGCTCTCCCAGCAGTGTGCCTGCAGTTGGGGCTTCCTGTTGTCTCGCTTCCAGCCTTCGAGTCCTTGGAGTCAGAAATTTCACGTAAACAAAAAATGTTTACAGAATATCTTATTTACATTCCTTTCTGTGAAAGGACAAATGATGGACACTTTCTCAGACCAGTGGAAGTGAAGAGGTTGAACCTCAGTCTTCCAATGTGGTCTCTTTTCTAGAAATCTATATAAGCTGTAAAAAAAAAAATTAAACTTCCTCTTTTCCTGCTTCAACTCCGTGGTGATCACTGCGTCTCCCTTGGGACAGCATTGCGTCACACATTCCCCCCTTTCTCTGCCAGGTGGCCACCAGGGAGAGGGCCTGGCCCAGCCCTGCCAGGACTCCCGGGGCTGCCACTGCGGGGGTGGCTTTAGAAGAAACATGTTAACAGCTGCGGGAGGCCTGATGTGGCCAGGACAGAGCCCTCCCTCTTCCCCTTCCCCTGCCTGGCAGTCACTGGGCCCAGCCCCGAACCGAGGCCTGGGGGGCTTCCCGGGAAGGTGCCTGGGCCTGGGCAGAGCCCAGGCCAGCCCGGCCTCCTCAGCAAGGAGGGAGCCAGGCCTGCTTGTTACCTCTTCCCAGTCCTGGGATTTCTCTGATTTTAACTTGTGTGTTCACAGAGGCATGTCACCTTTCTAGTGGTTTCACCAGACGTCAATATTCAAACCTAGTCACTGATTGGTTTTGCTATAATTTTCTTGGAAAAATCACTTCCGTGCAAAACCAGAACACAAGCAGTGGAAGGGCTTCTTAGAGAGGTGGTTGAGGCCCCAGGTCTGTCAGGGTTTAGGAGTCATTTGGACAATGCCCTTGAAAACAAGCTTTAACTTAGTCAGCCCTGAACTGCTCAGGAAGGTGGTTGTGCTCCCTCCCCAAGGAAATAGTCTGATTCTACTGAAGGTCAAAGGTGGCAGTGTGAAGATAAAGAAAAATCTATATATTTTGACTGGAGTCAAAATATAAATCCAATTTTTGCTGTACAAAGAACATTGAGACTCCGCATGGGCTTAGGATTCAGAGTTCACAAAACAGAAACAAAATTCTGAACGTGATTTTAAGCATTGAGCAAATTCCCTGCCTGAGGAGGGCAGATCATCAGTACTTAAAGTATAAAGCATGTCAGAGCTGCAGATCCCACTGCCAGCTGTATTGTTTGACACCAAAGATGTCATACCAGCAGATTTTGGATGCTGCAGAGGGAGCAGTAGGTGCTCCCCAAAACTGTGAGATTATTTTAGATAATTTAGATTCTCTCCCCTTCAAGGCCTTTCTGGCTAAGTGGCTTCCTGTGATAACTTTTGTTATTTTTTATTTATGTAAACTTTTGCCTCATTTATATAAGATTAAGAACTTCTAGGAATCAGAAGGTATGAATATGTATATTTATCTTCCCTATATTTTCTGCCCTTATAATGATCAATCCTCCATCTATTGGCAATATTTGTCACATTTCTCACCTTCCCTTGCAGCACAAGCCTCACCCTCATTTGATCACCTAGAGATGCAAACAACCTCCCCAACAAAAAAGAAAGGCAACAAAAATCTCACAACAATCATTGTGGGAATCTGGGAATCTTCCACACCTTTCCTGAGGCAGTATCAGGGAACTGTAAATCCTCCATAAATTACAGCAATTCCCAAGATGATTCTGCAGGTGACTTAATGCCACTGCACAAGATGAACCCAGAGATCTCAATACCCTCTCTCCATTTCTACACTGTCCATCCCTACTTCCCAGAGCACTGTGCTTCTTGTATCTTTTCCCCATCTAATCTTGAAATAAGAATAGAAGACTAATAAAATGCTGGTTTGTGTGGCTGGAAAATAAAACCCTGCCCAGTTGTTATGTATCATCAATATAGGGTGAGTATGAGCGAGAAGCTCCTTTAAGGGAGACCAAAGGAAAAGATTCAGCCAAATATGCTCAATTTGCACAACTGTTTCATGTGCCTTTGCTCTCAGAAAGCAAATGCTTAAAAATCAGAAATCTAAGAATTAATTCTACTTTCACAATAGTGGAAAATGAGTCTCTTCTTACAAAGACAGAGAAGACACAGCCTGAATAAACTGTTAAAACCTATGAATGGATATCTCAGCCATTCATAGATTCTTTGTGCAGTAAACCCAGCAAAGAAGGAAATTTAGAGAAGGGTTGCATTTACTGATGAAGAACAGGGAGACAAAACATGCAGCCAAACTAAAAATATTCTGCCACAAACCCCTCCTGATTGCAGAAAATGTAATCCCATAATCAGAGATTTACAATCCTCATGGCTGGGATAAAGACATTACATTTCTATTGAAGAACAGAGTCTCTAGCAGAGCATTCTTAGTATACAACAATTTCAGCAAATATAATTGCATATGTATTCAACAAATGCTAATTCCATTCTAAGAAGAATTAAAGCCAGACAGTGTGGGGAACACAAAGGTCAATCAGAGTCACATTAAAAACATTCTGTTCCATCTTTTAGCCACTCAGCAGCCAAATGAGATCATTGTGCTTTGGAATGAAAAGGGAATATATGGGGGGGCAATCATTTCTTCTTGCCATAGACAGAGCTGGTAGTCAGAAAAAAAAAGCCTGTTTAATCATTTTATTTGCAGGAAAATGCAAGTGAGAGAACAGCTGTGCTAAACCACTGTTTGTCCTTGTTATTAAACAAAGCCTAATCACTAAATATGATGGATGCAGAGAGAAAATAACCAAAGCTAGTTCTGGTTTGAGCCTTCACTCATTTCCAAGTCATTTTCTTGCTTCAGGTCTGTTCATTTGAGGCTTCTGCTCCTAACAGAATTGTAATTTCTTTCACAATATATTGATTTTTTTTTTCACTTCAACAAATTCAAGGGCTGACACTACTTCAGCACTTTACCTGGTAGTTTAATCTCTGGCTCCTAGACAACCCTTGTTCTGTAAGAAAGAAGTCCATTCATCATGTTTTATCTATTTTTACTGTTCTTGAGTTTGAGTTTGCTTCAATATTTTTTTAATTATAGTGTTGAAATTACAGTGACAGTGGTTACACAAACAGACACATTAAGATCAATAGTCAATTTGATCTGGAGAAGCTTTCTTCTTTTGTACCATGTCAGATAAAAGAGAATATCCATGGTTACTGCTATTAATATTTATACCACTCTCCAAGAGGAAAGAAAAATGCTAGACAACAGAGCTGGACATTGATTGTTGTACAGTTTATTGTGCACCATTAAAAAGAGGTACCTGAAAATGGGACTGAGAATAATTTTCCATGTTCTCAGGGAGCTGAGAAGGAATGACAGAGTAAAGCTGGTTCATCCAAATGCAGAATAACCAATACTTGGTGTTCAAATGTCTTCTTTCAGTGCTCTCCTTCTGAAGGTCAGGGAGATTCAGGAGGAGCTCTGCAAGGGCACAAGTATTTGAGGATACTGAGGGCAAATGTCCATCCCACCCAAACCACAGGTTTCCTCTCTCCCATGCTCTACAGTTTGCTTCGTGTCAGTGAGTTAATGTGTTTTGTCCTGTGAATTTGGGCTGAAGTGCAGGATGAGCCCCCCACTCACAGGGACACAGCTCAGGGACCCTGAATGTCCACATAGGATGGGGAGAGGAGTAAAAGGCTGGGTAATCCATCAGCTCCATGTGCTTGATCTCTGGCTTTGGGAAAGCTCTTCCACTGAGGGCATGTCAGGGTCTGCAAATGTAAGTGGTGACCTGATGGTTCATTTTAGGGATCTCAAAGCTCAAAAGACACAGCAGGGGACAACTCAGTTTGCTTAACCAGAAATGCACCTTTATTTTGTGCCAACAAATGTGATAGTGGGGAGAGAAATAAAGAATAGTAAGAAAGAGAGAAAAGAGAGGGCAAGGGGATTATAGCTACCAACGTGGAGAGACAAGTCGTCGAGGCCGACAATGCCTATAGACGCGATCTTCTCCAGTGGGGTGATCACAAAAGTGAGCGGGGGTCTCCAGAGTTTTTATAGGTTGGTCAAAGCAGGAACCAAAGCAAGGGGCACTGAGCCATGGCAAGAACCACCTGTGTTGTGGGTTTGTTGCTGTTCATTGCTCAGGGACATTGCGAACTGTACCTGGCCACTGAGGCAGGACCAGACCAGTCTGGGCAAGCAGGCTTGGTTCAGTCCAGCGTGGCCAGTCCATCCAGTTTTTGCACTCTGCTTCCATGGAGATGCATACCAGTCCTCTAAGACTTGGCAAAAGTTCCACTTTGTCCAGGCCAGGGGCTCCTTTCAGAGTCTTGGGTCATAGGATCTTGGAGACAGTCATGAGGCAAATGACATCTTCGGACAGACTCTGACAGGGCAGAGGGTCCATCCTCCCAAAACTTTAGGGATTGTTTCTGTGAAGTCCTGCCCTGAGTTTCCCTCCTCTCCACTGGGCTGGGATGGTGACATGAGGCACATACCAGCAGATACTGGCCCCACAGCACCCGAAGGTGTGTGCTGAGCTGCCTGGATTAGAGCTGCCACTGCTTAGGGCATCCAGAAGGAGGATTTTATACATATTTGGCCTTCTCAGGTCACAGAGAACCATTAAGGTTGGAAAAGACCTCCAGGATCGTCCAATTCAACTTATGATTGATCCCTCTGGTCACCCAGTTCAGAGTTCTGAGTGCCACCTCCAGGCCTCCCTTGGACACTTCCAGGGTGGGCACTCCAAACCTCCCTAGGCAGCCCCTACAAAGGCCTGAGCACCCTTTCCAGGCAGAAATTCCTCCTGACTCCAACATGAGCCTCCCCTGACCCAGCCTGAGGCTGTTCCCTCTGCTCTGTCCCTGTTCCCAGGGGACCCCTCCTGTCAGGGAGTTGTGCAGAGCCACAAGGTCCCCCCTGAGCCTCCTTTTCTCCAGTTTAACAGATTTTACCCAGGAAATCTGCCAAGTCTATTTTATCACAGTATCAGTATCTCAGTCAGAACGAGGCAACTGAAGACCGGCACAAGTTCATACAAATGTCCTGAAGCCAAAGCTGTTGCTTCACCCTGGTAAGGAGTCAGTGCTGTGGAACAGGTGGGGGCCGAAAAAGAGGCAGAAAACAAAGATTTTAATGTTAATTCAGCTCTAGGAGAGATTTGTTGTTTGTTTTTTTTTTTAATATGAAACCTGTGTTTTAGGGAATGCTGCGCCCCAGTGGTGACAACTGCACTGACTGTATGGGTGGCACCAGGCAGCTGAAGTGTGTACACCTGCCCTAATGCCCCATGCTAGGAACAGGCCAGGCATCCTTGGAAACTCTCCTTTCAGTGGGTGTATCTTAGCAATAATCATGAAAAAACAACAAGCACGAGAGTTCTTGTGCTCAGAATCTGTTGGTGGTTATTTATCCATCCTTATGGCAGTTGTATATCCCATCATTCAACACAACCTTCCATAATTGCCTGGAATGTTTTACAGAGGGAGTTACAACAGCACCACTGCTGCTCCCCCTTGGAAAGACTGCAGGATAAACATCTCTGGGTTTAGCAACACAGCTCAGCAATGAAGAGATTTATCCTGGAAAGTCCTGGTTCTGTGGGAACTGCACTGCCAATGGGATTCCGTGCTTTTGCCTCATTCAGTGTTGTAAGTGCAGAGTACAGATGACACATTTTCCATGCACATATGCATTACATGTGTCACAGGCAGCTAAGGCAAAACTGGCTTTGTTTATTTACAAATATATCTCAAGCCCAGAATATTAATAAATCATTGACAGCGGATACCTGCCTGGCTCCTTCCTGCCCAAAATCTCTTCCTGCATTAATAAAAGCCTCATTCTCAGTAGGAGTTGATTCTTTCTCCAAGAGCTGATTCTAATAAAACAGATCAGGGTGGAGAAAACTTGCCTGCATAGTCCCACTGCCTCTATCCAGTGACTCCTGAGTTAGGGTGGAATATATTGTTAGCCTGCTTTCTAGGAAAACTTAAATCTCAGCAGAAGACGAGAAATACTCGTAGAACTCCGAGTACCTGGGCCACTCACATCTCCTGACACAGGAGTGCAAAGTTGGAGTGGAACAGGAGCGAGTGACAAATGATAAAGGCAGCGGCAGGAAAGGAGATAAGCAGCAAAAAAAGCATCAGCGTTAGAGGACAAACTCGAGGCTGGTGACAGACAGAGGTTTGTGTCTGTGGCTGAGGAGAGGAATAGCAAGAGAGTGGGAGGGGAAGGGAAAGACAGGGAAAGTGAGCAGTGCTGGCTCTGGCTGTTCTCCAGGGCTGCTGTCCCCAGGCCCCACCACCCCAGTGCTGGCAAAGGGTCAGGGAGGAAATAAAATCAGGCTTTGGGGAGACTACTTTGTGTTTTCAGATTTAAAATGATCACAGAGTCACAAGAAATAATTGGCATTGTGGCATCTAATAAGTCTGACGGCACATAGCAGTGTTCGACATAGATCCTGAGAACAATAACCCTGAAGGATGATTTTTAGTTGTTAATTAGACATTGTTCAGGTACAGCATTGGGGAATGGAGAACATTTGCTTTCTCTCTCATCTTTGTTACTGATGTGTCAAACTTCAGACCAGTTTATTAATTAATTAGTCTTCTTTGCACTTTTAATGATCCTAGTTATATCATCATTTCTCATTCACGTATTCTCTTATATGTTGCATGGAATATCACAGCAAATTTCAGCTCATGGGAACCAACTGTTTTTGCTAAACAACTAAGATTAAAATTTGGACAACTTTCAGATTTGGGGAAGAGAAGTCAGTGATTTTTGTAGCAGTTCTTCAAAAAACCATGGTGGATTTTTTATCAATTTTTTTTGGAAAATACATGAATATTTATTTAATCAGCTCCTCTGATCACTGAATACCATTTCTTTGCCCCTTAGAAGGTGTTTATTACTATTTTACAGGACAAGAAAAGAAGGGACCCTCAAATTTTAATGCATACATTCCAGTCTCAAATGCCTTCCTAAGTTCTACTTATTAAACTTTACCTAAACCTTTTTTATTCCAAATGTATTACATTAAGAAAACAATACATAAATGATACAGATTTCCATTAATCAAGAATCAAACCCTTCAAGCTTTATTTCAATCTCCCTGATTATATAAATTGAACTTTATTAAATTTGGAATTCATTTGCTTACATGGAATTCTTAAATAATCACTCAGTTCATTATAAGTAGCCTAGGTATCTCTGGAAACCAGCATTCATTTAAAACCCTTTTCTTTTTGGACAGTATTTGACTTGACTTTGTGGATAGATTTTGGCTGTGAGAAGCCACATGTAAATTGATCAGATCCAGGTTTTTCCCAATGAAAATGCACTCTTTCCAAGTGCATCATCCATCTGGAAAAGTGCTCAGAAAGATGCATTTTGACTTGGAGTTACAAAAAAATCACTTGTCACGTGGGCAAAGCTTGGCTAATATTTTTTTAAATTCAATTACCTGTAATGACTTTAGTCTATCCCACTTAAGTTGGCACTGTGCAGGTAGCTGCAAATAATTTTCTTTTTTTGTTTTCATGTGAGCTTGAGAAAATTAATCTTAACTATTTTAAATGGACTGTGCTGACTGTTTAATGTGCTGGTGCTTGAACAAAACACCTACACACCAGATTGCACAGAAAGAAAGTTGCCACTCTTTTTAGGCCCAGAGCTGGAGCATTTGGAGAAAGGAGAGAGAACAGTGCAGAGGTGCAAAGCATGAAATCTCTACATTTAGAGGGTGTAGGAAAGGGATCAAGGTTGTGGGAGTACCAATGTGCAGCATTAACTCCCTTAGTCTTGGAAAAAATTCTTCATGGTAAAGGGAAAGTCATCAGGCAACAATATATGACATATGGAGAAAGAGAGGAGAACCTGATTGCAACCCAATCTATGTTAAAGTTAATGCATTTGTGATAATGAGTTTGTTTACAAAATATTTGAATTGTGTTATAGTGCACTCTCTTCAGCTCTCTTCAAGCAGTCTGCAAAACCATTATAATTCATCTCCTAATAATAACTTATATGTTTTGTGCAGAACCTTTCCAGGTCCTCAAAAACTATAGTCCTAAGGCACCCTGCATTTCAAAGGAAACAGCAACTATATATCCTGAGATAACAAACCCACATTCTTCATGTTATCAGACTCCCATGTGCATTTTTAAATCAACTTAATGATGGTACATTCTATTCTGAGAGTGCTCATAAATTTGTCCTGCTGCTTTCCTGATGTTGCTCCCCAGAGCTCTCCTGGAAATTACAAATCTCATATCCATAATCTGCTTTCACCATTTAAAAAAGCTGATTTATTTTACGATTTCCAGTGCCAGTGATGAGAGACATGGGCTCTGAATTGGCTGTGCTGCTTCCTTTTCTCCATCAGATGATCCTAATGAAGATTTTCTGCTCAGAAAGGATGATGAAATCAAGGAAACACAAGAATTTATTCATAGGAATACCTTGTATTGTGTGAGCTGCCTTAGAGATGTTTCCTGGCCAGGGTGCCCAGAGCAGCTGTGGCTGCCCCTGGATCCCTGGCAGTGCCCAAGGCCAGGTTGGACTTTGGGGCTTGGAGCAGCCTGGGACAGTGGGAGGTGCCCCTGCCATGGCAGCAGGGGGACTGGGATGAGCTTTAAGCTCCCTTCCCACCCAAACCATTCCGTTATAATCAATGTATTGAAAAATTCACATTGCTTTTCTTTAACTCTAATAATTAATTACCTGTTTGTAATTCTACAATTTGGCCTTAACAGCACCAGGAGCCACAGCAGCTTCCCCCTGCCATGTTCCCAGTTGGGCTGGGCAGACAGCCACAGCACAGGTCTTATCCCAGATGGAACTGAGCACGGCCAGGGGTAATTTCAGTCCCCGCATCTCTGTGCTGATGGCTTCTCTCATGCTTCTCAACAGGCACCACAAACCGACCCTTCTGGCTTTTAATTCAACTGACCTGGGTGCAACCACTCATTGCAGAAAGCAAGCAAAGCCACAGACGATTCCTTAGATTAATGCTCATAAAGGGATATAAAAATAGAAAAGCAGGTGGTATTTTTCTTTGACTTTGAGAATATCCAGAATATGAAAATATAAAACAGAATTAGCTTCCTTTGAAATTTATATAAAAAAAAAAGGACATATTTCTCTGTCTACTGTTGCAAAGAATATTGATCTGAAAAAAAAAAAAAAGAATTGGACATGCTCTGACAAGGACAACTCAGTAATTTCTTCCTGTGAACTCATGAACCTCCTGGTGCTGGGCTCCTAAAACATTCTGACACTTTTAAAGGCAAAGAAGAACTGCTACAAAACACATGAAGAAGAATAAAATCTGTTCATTCCTTACAGATGGTAGTGGTGGGATAACTCAATTTGAGTTATTTAAAAGCATTCTGGAACTTGGGAAACCAGGGACACTGCAGAAACATCCTCTTTTTTCACATGAATGTATCACATTTCAGGAAGTCTTCTTAATTTATGATTTGGTTAATACAGATGAGACCTCTTGTACCAAAATCAGTTCAATGGGAAGAAGAAAAGCTACTGCTTTTCTACTTTTTCATATAATTTATATAATGTATTTCATTTATTCTTATACTAAGAAGTTGCAATTGAGAACCACATGGATGTTGGCACAGAGAGGAAGAGAAATCAGGAGATATCCAATATCAGCAGCAATAAAAGCCACTGCTATGAAATGTAACAAACTACAGAGGTATTAATTAAATGCTTTTAGCTTGTTAGATTAAAACCAGTAAATTAAACCATGGATTTTAGAGTTATCACATTACCTGGTACTTTATCTCCATCGACAGGGAGCTGAAATCAAAACATATTTCAGTAACAATTTCCTTTTACTTGAGGAATTTCCAACTGAATCCATCCATACTGATACTGACATAAATCCGATCTTCCCTCTATGGCTAAATATGCACCAGCAAGACTTTTTCTGACTCCTTTCCAGAGAAAATTCTGACTTTTTGTGTGGGTTAGGAAATGTGTTTAGGTCTGACCTTCTGGTAAAATCTATAAAAACCAGAGCTGAGGCTATGTCATCTGAAATATCTTGACTGTGCAATGGTCTGTAGGAAATACAAGAATTAAAACCTCTTCACTTGCACAGAAAATATATTTGGGTGAAATTGCAAAACCTAAAATCAGAAACTGAAAATGAAATTAAAAAAAATTATATTGCAAACCCAAAATCAGCTTGATGGAGATGTAGAAGTGAACACTGATCACTACACAGAATTAAAGTTGAACACTGGAATTACAACTTTATAGACAGAAATATTATGCAATCTTAAATGTCCTAGGACAAATTATACTTTCTGTAAGGTTTCTACAAACACAACAGTTTAAAATGCTCTGTCGAAATTTTACTAGGCTTTCTGTGAAAATAATTCCTTTGAAAAAGGGCAACCTTCTGGTAATTCAGAAGCAAGTTTTTTTACAGTAGTTTGTAAAATTATCCACAGTAATATCAAATAACTTGTGCATTGTTCAGACATCACGGAAGTCCTAATTTCTCCTTATTTTTTGCACAATATTACTAAATTCAAAGTCTTGCCATATAGACCAGTTTTATACCTCTAATCCTTTTTAGTTTATGTCCTTGAAGAACAGGATCATGTAATGGGAATTTTCATAGGTGCTCCTGAACCACCACTCCCATTAGTCAAGGATTACAGAGATCAGCAGTTTAATGCTGGACAGTTTAAATGCAACATAAATAAATAGATTGAAACAAGACAGTATAGGCTGGAGTACCAAAATTTCCCTTGTGATTAAAAAAAAAATACAAAAATTAAGCACTTTTGTTATTTCCATCAGAATTTGTCTTCAATACAGTTTGAGGTTCTTATATTTTATCCAAATCATTGACAAATATGCTATTATGATTCTGACTTTTGCTTGGTTGTGTTTATTAAAGGCCTTTCCATTTTTCAAATCCATTATAGCTGTTAAGTACAATACATCTTAATCAGTTGCAAAGGGAGCCAACAACAACAGCAGGTGAAAGCCTGAGTAAAAAAAAAAAAAAAAAAAGTGAAGAGAACTCTCTGCCTATAGGAAACTTTGGGGTTTTTTTCCAAATTTTTTAGTGCTCAGAAAATGCCTTGTATGCCACTAAACTGGACCAAAGGGCACCAATTTTAAGATCAACCACTAAAAATGTGCTGTCAGACTGAGCCATTAAAATCAGTTGCTCATCCAAAATTCAAGGTTGAATTAATTACTTTGCTATAGAAAAGAGATTTTGCAAAGACACATCTCCATCACTTACCATTTCATACAATTCTACATGATGCTTTATGCTGGCATTTGTCATGCAAAATCACAGACTTGGGAAAAGATGCCAGGGACTGGAGTCTTGTTTCCACTGCCTTCTCCAAGTTTGCTTTTCCATATTCCTATGTAGCCTGGAAACTATGAGCCCTGGCTGTTATAAATGTGAAAATTGTAAAAGTCACAGGAGTTGCAAAGTAAATTTTTGTACGAGTTCACTATTCCCCCTATATATATGAATACTATTTAAAAAAAGAGGAAAGAGATAAATAAGTTTCTATAATTTAAAATGTTATTGTTATTTTTAAGCACAGAACAGCAAAGCACAGCACAAATATAAATTGAAGACTCAAGTTAGCAAGAGATGTTAACATTAGGCTCTAAAATATGCTTTTAAGCATTCTCAGATTTTTAATAAAGTCATTCATCTCAGCTCCAAAATGTTAATATATTCCACACAAAGTTCATTGGTGACATAATTTCCGAAGTCTCCTTTTCCTCTTTCTCACTCAGTGATTTGGCGCTTCAGTTTTACTGAGAGCAAAAGCAGCACTGCCTGAAATCCAGCACAATTGGAATTAGTGAAAAGCCAGGTCTCATGTTGCTCGTGTTTTCTTTTAGCCTTTTTATAACCATCTGCTATTGGTACTGCTTTGTGCTTTATTTTCCTCTGGTAATTAGAAACAGTAGCAGTCAGGTTGTTGTTAATTAGAAAGGGTGGTAATAAGGTGACTTCTTTGTAACACTGGAAAGTCTTCCCAATTTGTGTGATAAATTTCCCTTCCCAGGGAGGGTGGGCAGGCCTTGGCACAGGGTGCCCAGAGCAGCTGTGGCTGCCCCTGGATCCCTGGCAGTGCCCAAGGGCAGGTTGGATATTGGGGTTTGGAGCAGCCTGGGACAGTGGAAGATGTCCCTGCCCATGGCACTGGATGGGCTTTATGGTCTCTCCCAACTCAACCCATTCTGTGTTTCTGTGATTCTGTTCATACTGAGTTTTCTCTGTACAGTCAATTGAATTCATATTCTCATTAAGTAATTTTCTCTCTCCCCACCCCTATCCCCATTCTTTAATTTTTCTATTTTTTTTTTTTTT
>VZUA01065451.1:21314-33830 GCA_013401035.1 Horornis vulcanius
TTTTTTTTTTTTTTTTTTTTTGAAACTCAGTGTGGCAAAAGATAAATTGTAAACACCCCAAAGCCCTGGCAGACTCAGGTCACCAGCTCAAACAGCTTGGTCCAAAGTTTGCAAAGTTACATATTACTACAGAAACTATAATTATATGGTTGTCTTAGGTTGAAATGCAAGATGTAACTAGAAGTATGTATTCTATCACCATCTGTTAAACGAGGTGGAGCAGTTCTTCATCTCTTCCATGACCCAACCCTCACAACTCTGGAGGGGATATCTTCTGTTAATGGACCATTGAGTCTCACTGTGCAAGACTGATAAAATTACATCATCCCATTGTGAGACGCTCCAGCCAGGGGGAGGACCCAAGCATTCCTACCTGGATATTATCTGAGAATTGGAACACCAGAGTAGCCTGCTTCTACTGGATTCCCAGAGGAAGACCAGACCCATCTACACCACCACAGAAGCTTCAAAGAAAAACTGCACCCTTCTATCATTGCTTCAACAGGACCACATCTCTCACTCCAGGACTGCAGCCACCATTTAACTGGACTCCTACCAGCACCCTGACCAAGAGGGTGTCAGGTTGTACTACTATATTTTTATTTTTATTTTCCTAGTAAAGAACTGCTTTTCCTATCCCTATATCTTTGCCTGAGAGCCCCTTAATTTCCAAATTTTAATAATTCAAAGTGAGGGAGTTTGCATTTTCCATTTCAAGGGAGGCTCCTGCCTTCCTTAGCAGACAACTATCTTTTCTAACCAAGACAACGGTTTAATCAATAGGTTGATCTGGATTTCACCAGAGTAACCATAAATAGCATTTCCCCCTTAATTTTCTACCATCCTGACATTAGAGGATTTATTTAGATCCTGAAAGTATTTACAAATTTCAGACATTTAATCACATCAGACGTATTTACTATATTTTAATTGCTGGATGTGGTCAAAATAAATTATAGTTTCAGAAAGAAAAAACATTATTTTCTTGCAGGATTTAATATCCCAAATCAGAAAATCATTGGAGAGTTCTAGCAGCCCAGAAGGAAATCTGGGGCTGAAGGGAGCACATGGGGATGGCCTCAGGATGGTGACAAACAGACGCCAACCCTTCCAGACACAGGAACCAGTTGTAGACACAATTTCTGCTTCTTATCATTGTCTCCACTAATTTTTTTCCCCATATATAAATCTTGTTTGGTATTGAACTTCTCTTATATCCTGAATAGGGCTCACTAGTAAATGGAAAAAGCTTAAATAATTCCACTTAAAAGCTGACAAGTTCACCTCTTCCCCCACAATTTGTGTCATGGAGTTTTTCCAATCTGCAAGTCAGTGGCAAAGCCCAGAGTGATTTGAGCAGCTGAAGGTCCAGACTAGTCCTCTACCAACTGGCTCTTTCTTCTGTAAGGCGGTGCCATAACTGACAATTATCCAGTTAAGAACTAGATTTGCACATTGATTTTGTTTTCTTATTAAGCACCAGATCCTATATGTGTTTTTAATTCTAAATAGATGTTGAGTCCTACATTACATTCATTTAATTTCCATTGATTTCTACTCTTCTTTATCTAATGGACAGCTCAGAATGTCTGGGGTTTTTTTGCTAGGGACTATTTAGATGGCAATTCAGCTGATTTTCCCCCTTGACTGCTGGTTGCCAAGTGCAGGTTCCACAATTTTTTCCCTGCAGTGGGTAATAGGAAGTGCACATAGGCATTCAATTTGGAGTAGGCTGAGAAATTTTGCCATCTGGCAAACAACTCACCCACAACCATTCTCTGCTGGATTTCACTACATAAAGATACAGGATTCCAAAATAAATAACTCATCCCTTAGAATTAACTATCCCTGGAAAAAGCGCTTCAAATTATTTCTCCCGTAAGTAAATTACAAACAGTTTGCCCAGAAATCAATATCTGATAATATCTGATAATGTGTGCACACATTCATCTTCTATGCCTCTGGAAATAAATAGAAATGCTATTTTGGGAGACGAAAAATATGTCAACAGGTTTCCTAGGACTAAATAACGGCATTAAGAAAGCCCCAGTGATTCCTGTGACATCTGGCATAGCCAAAGTGCCTCTCAGAGCACAGAGGGGCTGCATGGGCTGAAAGAATTTGGGGCAAAAGGGAGAGAACTACTCAAGGTTTACTGAGCACAGCAATATAACAGCTCCTGCTTGCAGGGGAACAGCAGGGACCTGGTTTAGAACCCTGAAATGGGGTCATAAATCAGAGGAGAGACCTGTTCAAGCCAACATGAGACAATATCTGTGTATATGCTTTACATTTATTATGCAAAACACACAATAGTTGCAACACCTGAAGACATTCCCGTGTTCGGTTTGAGCAGACACAGCCAATTCCATGATGAAATCCAAGACCTCCAAAGTGTCAGTGACTTTGCTATTTCCAACCTACACTGATTTGTTTTGATAGAAATCTGTTTACTCTGCCTTGATAATATTCTTTATGGCCACGTTCAGGCTGAAACCCCTAATTTAAAGTGACATTACATTAAGGTCTAATTCAAACTGGTGCCATTAAAGAGCAGAGCTGGACAATCTAAAAAAAGCTCATTTGACAGAGGTTTACTGATGGGTGACCCTACCTCAGCTCATTTAGGAAAGAAAATTGATCGAGTTTAAACACTAAATTGGCTTTCATGGCTCTATATGATACAAAGAAAAGAAATTGTGCGGTTTATTCACAGTGTACCAGTTGAACCATCCAAACATGAAAATTTGGAAATACTTTTTTATTTTATGAATCACCTTGTTGGATTTGTGCCATCTCAACCTTTTGTAGCCTCTATCCCTCCCCTTTGGCTGATTCTGGTTGTTGCATTTTCTGCCTATAAAAAGATGTTGTCCAAATAATACATATATCATTTTTCTTCATAAATTCCAATTAATTACCTCTTCCTTAAAAGTGTTTCAAACTAATACAGCATTTTAAATAGCAATTATTATCCAACTCGATGACTTGTATATAATTTAAAAACACATGCAAATTGATATATTATTTTCAACAGAGATTTTCAATTAAGCATGAAAAAATGTTTAATTAGTTTAAAATTATTAATGAAACCTACAGGAACCTAGAAACTGAAAATTTCCTAAAGCTAGAGAAGATGCCTAAGATCTATACTCATCAGTGTAAACACAAGCTCCTGGAATTTTAAATTTCTGTCCTTGTGGTTGTCTTCAATTGCTCTTCTAGTTTAACCCAAATGCATAAATTCAAATTATGATGTTTAGAAAAATCAGATCAGATCCAAGTGAAGAAGCTGGAATTCTTTGATGATGCTACTTTTTCAGGTTTGGGAATGGTGCTTGAGTCCATGTAGAGCACAGACTCTGTGAACAATAATAACTTACATATAAATTAACCATTCTGCCCCTGGTCATACACCTTTCCAAAATCCTGGCAGATCTATGATTCTTCTAGGTCTCCTGACTCCAGACTGTTAAAGACATTTGTGTTTAGCTAATAAAAACCTCTTCTATTGGTATTTTCCCTATCTGATGCAATTACAGAAAAATTACTGAAACATAACACAGCAGAAATAAATCAGATAAAAGAATCATGTGAGAGTATGGAGAGGTCTGATGAAATAGCAGCACAACACATGGCTGACAAAAGCATTTGTCACACAGGGATGTGAAGGTGCCTGATGCTAACCTTGATAAACCATCACCAGTCAGGTCTTCGTGAACAAAAATTTTATGAGCTGAGAGCCTCTCTCTGTGCTTCCTGTGCGTGTCCTGACCTCTGGTGAGTGGAATGAGCAATCCTCCTTGTGACACACAAAATCTGGGAACTAAGAGCTGTATGGAGACAAATTCCTGTCAAAATAACAGGAGCAATGCAGTCACTGGAATATTTAACTGTCCTCCAGCAGCATGGGCTTGTTTTTAAAACCAAGGTTTTCAAAACCTTTGAGGAGTATCTTACACATACCACATTACATCCTCTGAAGAAGAGTATATGAGAAATTAAAAATTAGACCAGAAGTACAAATGAATAAATAATTAGATGTGTGTAACACAAAGGTTATGCAATAACTACCAGAATGTCTGGTTTTACAGACTAGATGCACTTACCTTTGAGGCTTTTTTTGTTAGACTCATTCTTTGATAAATAATGAATCAAGTACAATTACAATCTTCCTTGTAGAGTTCAAAATGTTCCTGATGTCTATCTTTTAATTCTTCTTCACAATCACAGAGTAAGATTTTAACTGCCAATATCAGACCTCTTTTTATTTTCTTCACCTGCAGCTATCAACATTTTAGGAGCTTCTTGTTTTCTGTGCCAAACTACCACAATTTGATGAACCATATTCTAAAACATGATAAGTGTGACTGTAGTCCTTGAACATCCTACATGTTCAGAATATGTAGCATCAAATACATATTCAAATACTTTAAACACTAATTTGTTCACTAAATTGCCATTAAAAAGGATAATCTAAAAACAAAACTCTACAAACTTGTTTTCCAGTTGTCTCTGTCATCTTCCAGAATCCACTTCAGTTATGTAAATTGCCAAGTAGTTCAGTTTGGGTTATAATCTCCAGGCTCAGTATTTTACTCCAAAATATCATTATTTAAAATAATTAGTCCTCTGGTCAATTGTCCTCCATGCAGTTTCAGTTATATTAGAAAGAATCATTCATAAATTCTCAGATTACTTATTTTCTCCAAAATTTGTCTCAATCTTTCGCTACAAAAGAACATTTCTATTCCATTTGGAGAACACTTAAGAAAAACAGCAGTTTCCTGATCTTCTTTTTATAAGCAACATCCAAAGTTCTTCAGAAGACAAATGCAAGTTTAGCAGAAAAGAAAAAAAAGTTATTTAAACCACTGCCCTAATAGAGAACTGAGATGTTCCTGCCCTTCCTTCTGCTCTGACTTGGGTGCCTGCAAAGCTCTCTAATACACTTTCATTCCTCTATCCCAGCCTCAGATCTGCAGGGCTTTTTCCCCAATTTTTAAACACTTTACTCCAGAGGTGCTGCCACAGTTGCTGATGGGCCCAGCCCTGGCCAGGAGTGGGCCTGTGTTGGAGCTGGCTGGAATTGGCTCTGTCAGATATGGGAAAAGCTTCTGGATATTTCTCTCAAAAAGCCACACCAGTATCCCCCTCTCTGAATACACCCTCCCCCACCCCAAATAAATCCCTTGCAGCACCAATGCAATACAGCACTTGTGATTCATTTGATAGTTTAATTTTTCACATTCCTGAGAAGAAAATGCTCCACAGCCACCACAGCTCTGAACTTTCTCCATTTATTTCCTAGATCAACACAGCAAAATGTATTACAGAAAGCTGCCAGAACATTGCTGCTGGGCCTTTGAACATGCCTGAGGAGGAGCGGCAGTGAGTGTTTGCTACTGGAGAGGTGTTTCTTGGGGGCTTCCTCCTCCCAGTCAAACACCTTCCAAAATACATAATTCTGCCAATACAAAGTAGAATTGGATTTCTGGCACTCCTGAAATATTCAGTCATGGATGTCTTTAGGTGGATCTGCTGTTTCTTCCAGAAGACACCTTTCTCTTCATTATCATTGCTCTGTGAGCTATAAGACATCTGAAGTGGACACGCATTTTCCTGTTGTATCCTATTCAGTTGGAAAATATTTAAATATTTAATTTAATATTTTATTAATTTAATGTTTTTAAATAGATATTTCTTTCACCAAAATGGAAGTGTTCTTACAGAGATCACTGGGCAATATAAATGCTCTGCCTCAGTAAAGTACAAATCGTACAAAGCTACCTTGAACTTGTGAGCAAAAGGAATTTCATCTCCCAGCTTGATGACCTATTTAAAATCAAAGTTAGTGTTTATTCATGTGTGGCATAACGTTGAAGTCTTTGGGGAAAAACTAATGATGTGATTAAAGCATTTAATAGCACATCTGATGTGGAGAAGGGCATTGTGAAAGTATCCTTTAAGTATTACCCTTAAAAATGTCTGTAGTACCCAGAAATGGAAGCTCAAGAACTTTCAAACATATTTTTATCCTCAAAGGGACTCCTTGCTGATACCTTGCATGAAGAAGCCATCTAAAGAATCAAATCTAATTATTTATTTTAAACAAATTTGCTGTATTTTAAACAAAAAAAAAAATTTAAAACACATTATTTCTATTGAGCTATTTTTGGCTATGGTTAGAAATATTTGCAAAAAAGGACAGGTCCATTCTAAGTGTCCAGAGAGTAGACAAATTGCTTAAATCCAGCCTTGTTAATAATGTAAGCAACCATGTCCTTTCCAAACACACTGGTGAGTAGTAATAAAATAAGGAAAGATTCTCAGGCCAAGAATTCTTCAGGAATGTAATGGTTAGGGGAATGCTCATACGCCTGCCTTTTGTGCAGGGGTTCATTTTTGAGTAGGATGAGGCTGCAGGTGCAAATTCCAGTCTCAGTTCAGCAGATGCAGCTCTCTCTGGCTTTAGTTTTTCCCCAGTTGGTCTGGTGATGACAAGCTACCATGATCAGCACTTCCTGAATCCCAAAGCAATGGCAACAGATGAGTTTGCAGCAAATAAAAATTGATAATTAACGCTCTCCAAATTCCCCAATTAATGCAGATCAGCGAACCGTTACAGTGTTAAATATCTTAACTTTGTCCTTTGACAGTCTGAGAGGAGTTTATTTCAAACAAAGGATGTGATTAACTAATGCTGCAAAGAATATTGGGATTATCAGCAACAGCACTCCTGAGGAAAGTAGTTCAATCAGTATTTAGTTTACCACTTGATTCCTAATCATTTATTCCAACAGCAAAGACTGGACCATGTTGTAACATACACAGTTAATTCTCAGTGGCGTGTTTTCCTGTTGCATCATTGCCTGCTTGTTTAGCTGCTAGAGAAAAAAGTATTATATCCCTAATAAAACAGAGAATCCTAAGATAGGATTCAGCCAAAGGCTGGGCACCCTAAGTGTGTTTAGAAACAAATGAACGAGGAAAAATATATTTATATCCATGCAAATACTTGATTAAACTTCACATCTATTATTGCACTATCCACACTAGACATACCTAACCTTAATTCTGAGTATATTGGGACTAAGTGGTTCTTCCGGCTGTAAATTAGTGTTAAAAGATAACGCTGAAAAATTTCAGAGCAGAACAGAACCTGTGCTCTAACAACATATTCATCTGCTGAGACAAGGGAGTTGACTTTCAGAAAACAGCAATGAGCATCACTGCCAGTTAAGCCTGACCTTTGAAAGAAGGTACCTGGCCTTTCATCTTCAAGACTATATTTTGAAAGGCAATTAAAGGAAAAAATAAGAAAAGAGCGACACTAACATGACAGCTGTTGAGGAGGACATAAACAAACATTTGCCTTTGACAGCAGAAATCTAGAGTTTAACATTTGAAGACTTATTAAAAATGAGAAGTAAAAGGTCTGTCTGTGTGCTCTGCATCACTGGGATATCAGAAACAGCTTTCAAAGGAACTTAATTGGAAAGAGATGCATTTACCTATCAGATGGCACAACAGTAGCATTCCTAATTCACTGGATTTGGGACATGAAATCACATGACTGTTTAAAAAAATTGACTCATTTTGAGTTAAATAATAGAGAACAGATATTCAGGTAATGGAGAAAACAGGGTTTGAGAGCAAAGCCCACCAGGAAAGAGTGCTGACAGTATCTTTTCTAGAGTAGCACTCCAGAACTTTCACTTCCTCCCTACAGACTACACAACAACTTAAAGCACAACAACCGGCTGATTGCACTCAAATTGGCAGTTTTGTCCAAGAAAATACTATTTGATCTGCCTGTTGGAAAGAAGGCAATGGACCTTCTGATATTGCAAAGTCTACAGGCAAATCTCTAAAGGCAAACACCGCAAGTTGGCAGAAAAAACCTGGGGAAGAGTCATTCCATGCAGATAATCACAGAATCCCAGGATGGTTTGAGCTGGAAAGAATATTAAAG
The DNA here is from genome assembly GCA_013401035.1 of Horornis vulcanius. Taxonomy (NCBI): domain Eukaryota; kingdom Metazoa; phylum Chordata; class Aves; order Passeriformes; family Scotocercidae; genus Horornis; species Horornis vulcanius. The sequence goes on from VZUA01065451.1 coordinate 29,290, forward strand.
GTTATCTCATTCCACCCCTGCCATGCCCAGGGTCACTTTCCAATGCCCCAGGCTGCTCCAAGCCCCAGTGTCCAACCTGCCCTTGGACACTGCCAGGGATCCAGGGGCAGCCACAGCTACTCTGGGCACCCTGTGCCAAGGCCTGCCCACCTTCCCAGGGAACAATTCCTGCCCAAGATCCCATCTAACCCTGCCTTCTGACAGTGGGAAAATGCTACACTAGATCTCATCCTAAAGTCCTATTTCACTAAACTCCCTCATTTCACTAAAGACATCAGAACAGAAGCAAAGATGAAAGACAATAATGTCTTTTCTCTTGCTACTCTCTCTCCACCCTGAAAAAAAAAGGCAAATATTCCTTTATGGATTTAACCCTTTTGTAGCTGTATTTCTAAGATATTGGTAGCAAAGACTGAAGTTTTAGGTTGGCATGGCTCAATCAACTTCTGTGAGAGATACTGAGCCTGAACTGCTGCCAGATCTGTCGTCGTTTTACTCTGCTCTGCAGTTTTGTACTTCTAATCAGTATTCAAAAACAACGGGAGATCCCTGAATTTTCTCACTGGATGGTCTGGGTGGGACCATAAAAAGAAAGCAATTTTGTGTTCTTGAAAGCAACAGGAATATACACTACAACACATAAAGGGTTCTGTTAGCAAATCAAAGGAACTTCACAAATGGACTTACCCACTTCCAGCAGCAGGTCTGCAGCTGCACTGGGATGCTCAGTGAAACCTGATCCCATACTCCTGGAGGAAATTAAAAAGGCTCTGAGGACACCAGTACAGCACTTCTAGATCTTCTGACTCCAATTTGGCCAAGATCTAAGTGGGAACAAGTGGTGCTGGACAGAAGGCAGCTGGGCTTGGAGACTGACAGATGTTTCATGGTGTGAGAGAAGCAGTTTGGCAAAGGAGCAGAACTCACCCCACAGCGAAGTGCTCCATCGCTGACATTTTCAGAAGTGCTATCTACTTCCAGCAGCTCCAAGAAATATCCTGGAAAATAACAAAACAAGCCTTACATTTGTTTAATTTCTCAGCCATCTTCCCCCAAAATGTACACATAAGAATACTGAGGTAGAAAGTGCTTTTATATTGATTTTTTTTCCTCTTTATATTTGACAGCTGGAGTGTTAAAACAGAATTCTGAGTAAATTAAAGCAATAGCAAAATTACACAAGGCAGCTGTTTCAGCTTATTTCCACAGAGCAATGTTCTTTAGAAGAGCTAATGAATCTAATGGAATCTAACAGACACTGCCAAAGCAGCAATAAATGATTTAAAACGTAGGGGAAAGTCTCATGCAAACAGCCTCACCAAGCACTAAATGAAGTAACATGAAACTCTTGGGGCTTCTCACTTTTTAAAAAAAATCAAATAGATCTCTGTTCATTTATTACAGGGGTGCCCACAAGCTTTCTCCAGTACAGAACATGTCAGAATTTCTATTATCCTTCTCATTACTGAAGTGTTTTTAACTTGCCTAATTATAAATGTGCTCAAGGCTGTAGCTTGCTTTCACTTACTGCCTGGTTAATCCCCATTTCCCATTTAACTCAAATTTTGAAATTATTTTTTGTTTATTTATGCAAAAGAATAGAGACATTTGTTTAACTATGGGAATTCTTCAATTTTTCTGTAAATGCTGCCAGTAAAAGCTGACATGTGGGAAGCACTTCACTGTAAGTCATCCAAATGGAGCAAATTTGGTTTCTTTGCTGGGGGAGGAGGTGCTGCCCCTCCTCAGCCAGCTCTGAGGTGGCAATTAGGGCAATAACCTGGGGTGTGTTCTTACGGAGGCTGAATGTTTTATTGCAGTCCTGCGTTATTTTCATTCCTTCCAGAGGTCATCGGGTGCAGGGAACCCCCTGTCAGGATGGACTTGAGAGGGATCAAACTTACAAATGCCTTAGGAAAGCCCCTGGCAGAGTCAGCAGAGCCATACCCTGGGCAGTACTAATCTCACAACAAAATAAACCCCACAGGACCTCAATGAGACTCTCAAGATTCTAAAAGCTCTTCAAAGTTCTTCCCAACGACCTTCCACATTCTGCCTTCCCTGGATGTGGAGCTCTGACTCCTCAGTGACTTCAAAGGGCTTCCAAAGCACTTTGAGTCAGTCTCCTAAGTGGATTCCTGCAGAGGGATGAACTGCGCCCTCATCTTCCTCAAAGGAGGCCAAGGTCTTTTGGTGTGGAGCCATTCATGCCAGTCAGGGACAGGAGTGGAAAAATGAAACACTATCAAATAAAATGTCAGATTTAAAGTTCCTGTGTGAACTCCTCCCCACAGAGGGCTGCAGATCTTACTTAGGAATGGCTGGAGCTCCTGCTGTCCATTTCTGATGAGTGCACACAGCAGGATCCTCACCTTTGCACTGTGCCCTGTCAGGCTGTGCTCTGCTACCCAGTTTACTGCACTGGGTGCCTCAGGAGAGTAAATTCTCTGACAAAAGAGAGAGATTTGATATTTTCACTCACCATCCCATTAGGTAAATCACTCATTTCCCTGCAGTTCAAGGTTTTTCCTTCTGATAAATGTCCAGTGTAATAAACAACAATCTTTTCTTCTGTTACTGAGGCATTTCTGTGACAGTCTTTAAAGCAAGTTTTTGTCATATTTCACATATATTTAATGATTACAACTATACATCAGTGACCAAATATCATTTCAGTTAGAGCAAATTATTTCAAATGTAAGAGATTAAATTTAAAGGTAGCTTCTCCTTTTTAGCTTGAAGTTTTAGTCAGATTTAACGCCTAGCATTTACATTTCTTGGAGAGAATTTATAGTATTTAATTTAGTCTGCTCAAGCACAAACTAACTGGATCTGAGCACAAAATATGCTTTCATGCCTTGCATTTTTATTACCTTTTTCATCAGAAAGACTCATGGCTGTATTTTTTACAAATTAGTTTCATTCATTTTTCAAAGGAAAGCTGCTAACAAATTAGTTTCATTCATTTTTTCCAAATGAAGCTGCTGTTACACTCAGACTCAGACACAAAACCAAGCAATTCTGTGAGCTGACACCCAGAGAGCCAAGAAACCTCCACAGTGGTTGAGGTAACACAGAGTATATCAAAAAGGCAGGAGTGCTTCCCCATGGACTTTTGAATCACATTGGCAATTTTGACTATAATTAATAAATAATAATCTCAGTATATGCTCCAAGTTGTGGCCCTGAGCAAACACACACAAAAAAATGTTTAGTTATCATGTAAATAAAGGGAAATTATATACATGTCTTTAAGTGATTTTGTAAACAAGGTTTGGAAGTTTGATTAATATCTAAACAGCTAAACACAGCAGCATGCTAATCAGCTGTCAATTACTTAATAAAATAGTTGTGTTTATAATGTTAATTGAAGTTAACTTGCTATAATGATTTATTAATCCTACTTTTCAAACTCTTTAATTATCTTACTCGTGGAAAGACCACACTTGTGATTCAAGTGGTTCCATTAAATTAACATCTGGAATAGGAATGCTGAAAGAATTTATTCAAGAACTGTGTGGTTCATAAAACCCATATACTCTTATCATAAAGCCAGTCTGATACAGTGTCTTAATTTCATTTCTCTTTAGAGTTAGGAAGTGAGCAAATACTCTGTGATTAGAATATTAATCCATACAGAATTCACAGAGAATTGTGTTCAAATTTCAGTAATGCAGATAAACAAAGCCTGGCTGTTTCTGATGCTATGAAATCACCTGATCTTTTTAATCACTGAACCTTGATCTGGTCTTTATAAAATTATAAATTCTGATTTGTTAAAAAAACAGTCTTGGGAGGCCACCTGAATAGAAGAACATTTTAGTACATTCTAAAAGTCCAGATTTAGTTATTTAAATAGATTGTTATGACTTCTCTATTATAGCTTAAATTCTGCTAAGTCACAATATGTATCTGTCATGCACAACAAATACTCATGATTTAGAAAAATAGACATAATATAAAAAAAAAAAAGAGAGAAACTGAAATTTTAATACACTGACCATTTGCCCTGAAATAAAAGTTTCATACCTCTTTTCCTTAAATCTAAGTCGAAAAGAATTTTTAGGGATTCCACATTCGAAATAACAGACCTTGAGTTTCTCCCTGGCTGGGTTTTAGTTTATTTTATTCCAAGTGTAACTTAATTTTGGTGAGTTTTTGTAGTCATACAAACTGGGAGAGGGCATTCCAAAGACTCCCTCATCAGTGGTGCACACAGCCTCAGAAATCCCAGGAAACACCTGCTAAACAAACACATTCTCTTTCATAGCAAAAAGCCCAAAATATCTCATTAAATCCCCTCACAATGTTCCTGCCCTTAGAATTCATAACTAAGCTGAGCACAGCTGCAACATCAACTACCTCAAGAGTGACACCTCCAGATTCTTGGCTGATCAGATCTCTCCATCCTCCTCCAAAGACTGTGCCTCTGTAGAAAGCCAAGCATTTATGCTTTAAGGTCTGCTGAAAAACTAATGGATTTCCAGTGCCTGAGTGAGCTGCAGGAAAGATGAAGAGAGACAATTGCCAAGGGCTGGAGG
>VZUA01065452.1:1194-15209 GCA_013401035.1 Horornis vulcanius
GCAATGCAGTTTTCCAGGTATACTGAGGCACTCCCATGAAGGTGTGGGACATTCTGCTTCCAGTGGCATAGTTGTTTTCCAAGGCATTATTGCTTTCTGCCTCAGAATTTGAAAGTACCCACAGAAACAATGGGTTTGCTTTCATGTGCCAAGTGATGCAGTAGGAATCGGTTCAGATATTCCATTATTAAAGTTTAACAATGAAAGTTGCAGCCTGCAATGAAAAGAGCAAAATCAATATAGAAACTTGAAATATCAAAAAGTTGTAACTTAATTTAAGAATTCTACAGTAATGTACAAAGACTTTTTGTTTTCAGTGGCCCTGAGCAATCAGAACCTGATTTTTTTACCTTACCTGAGCGTTTAGAAATACGAATAAAAAGCCATCACAGAAAATAAAGGTTTTAGTTATTGTTTGGTCACCTGTATTTTAAATGCACAAGCTTATGCTGTTTTTTTCTTTTCCCCCTAATGCCACTTACAGCATCGAGTGCCTAAGGAGTATCATTCTAGAGATGAACGGATAAACTTGACATTTAGGATCATTTATCCAGAACCTGATGGAGTTTGGAAGTGAAGAGCCACTTTGGACATTGTTGGATATACTCCCACAGCAGATCTAGAGCCTTAGATTGCTACAGATTTAAAGGAAGCCTTACAGGAACCGAGTTCCTTGAAGTCATGGGGAAAAGAGTTGATATTATGAAGATCTTCAGTAATCAGAAGCTGCCTGTGTTATGTGGACAGAAATTATATGTTATTAGATTATACTAAATCATAGGCTTTAAGTTTGTGAACAGTGATTATTCTTAAAAGAGCACAAAACAAGTGAAAGATTTGAGAGGTCCCAGCTGGAGCAGACAGATTCAGTGAGCAGATAGTTTGCACCTTGTCTTTTCTCTCCTTTACTCCCAAGTCATGATCTCTTTTGGAAGTAATGACAAGATGGGATTCTTTGATGTAAAGCCACCTGTATATGTCTGTACAGAAACGAGAAAGCTGCACTTGGTGATGATCTCTGGGTATTACTCATTTCACCAAAGGGTGGTGCACTGCTTTTTATCTCAAGGTTGCACAGTCTTTTCCAATTAAGCAATCAGTTTCGTAACTTAAATAACTACTTGAATTATACTGATGTCTGGTGGAACAGAGGGTCAAGGCTCTCTGCCATGCACTCTGTGGTCAGACTTTATCCTAACTGTTTATCCATGTAGACAAGGCAAAGGCAAGCAACAGAGACATCTGACAACCCTGCTTCTGGGTCAGTGCATATTGCATTAAAGAATATCACTCAGAGATTATCTCTTGAGCCTCTGCTGTCACAGATCAGCAGTCAGCACCTCAGACCAGATTCCAGGCTGACTTGCTGGAATCCTTCAAGTTTGCCTGCTGCGGCTCACGTGCTTCTGGGAAGCAATGGGCTGATGACTGCAGTCTGATGTTAAGTCAGGAGTGCTGCCTAAGTGATTAAGTTCTTACTGCAGCTAAATACCATCACTGTACTGGATCAAATCATAGGTTTGGTCCATCTTCACTGGCTGCCTGCAGTAGGATCTAAGCACAGGTAAATACCCTATGCCTTGTGACATGTTAGCTTTGTTAAGCAAGCTAATGTCCCTCTTCACTGTAAGAATATACTGGTGTTGAGAAAATATTTGTCTTTTCTTAGCCAGAATTTGTTGTGGTTTAAGTTCTTATTTGGTGAGAACAGTCAAATTATTAATACTCAGTTATGCCTATGTTTTAATGTTATGATGACATGGAGAACATAAAGGTTGAGCCGTTTCACTCTCTGTGGTCTGAAGTTGGGCAGAATCATTTCCTAGAAATAGCTTCTCTACCTAAACCAGCATACATTATTCCTCTAAAATGAATGAATGTTACTAGAAAATTTAACTTTGTTATCTTATGATGTCTTCACTTTAATCCCAATTTGTACAGAAATGGTTTTTGAGTATTTTTAATTTTACTTCCTTGCATTTGAATCTTCTGTCTAGGCTCTGTGATGTATTTCAGGAAAATCAGAGTTGAAGGAGGCACACACTTTCATACTTACTTTTTTTTTGTCATTGGAGCTTAGTGCACATCCCTGTATGTGTGTCCAGGTTTGGCAGTCCTGATAGAGAGTGGTTTTTCTTAACCAAGGGACAATGCTAATTTCTTAAGGTATTCTGAGAAGGCAGCACTTTTTCCTGTTTCAATTTATATAAGCTCCATTTGTTTTCACTATGTTAAGGGCAGCCAGGCTGCAAGAAAGAGGAGATGGGGATGAGTTGGAAACTTTTAAACCCCTAAACCTCAGCCTGTGGAAATTGCAACTCATTTGAATTCAGTGAATCTATGGCACATAACTAATGGCAGGACCCTGGAGGCTGATACTGTTGAGGAAGAGCAGTTTTTCACTTCCTTTTTGTAGTTTCAGTTTATAATGTTAGCAAATTTTGGTTTAGTTTCTTTACTTTCATTTGGGAAAAGACCAGGTTTTCCTCACCAGAAATGAAATTATTTACAGGAGAAATATTCTATCCTCCAGCACTCCTTTTGTTGCTGGAGACTACTGCATTCTGCTTTCTCTCACGTGTGAGCTTCCCTGTATCCACATCTGTTTGACAGTGAGAAGAAGGCATATGGCATCATTCCCCAGCCTCTCCTCTGTGTACTGGCTGCAAGGGGAACAGTTGGCCTTGAGGTCATGTTTTTTTGTGAGCTGGGAGCTTGTGGTCCTTCCTTCCTTCCATCACCTCCTCCTCAAGAAAGTCAGCTGGCCAGGTAGCAGCAAATTGCAACCTCCTGCCTGCCAAGACAGCAGGAAATGGCTTTGAGCCGAGGAGATTTCAGCCCAGAGCTCCTCAGGAGACCTTTCTGCAGGGACATCTTTCCTGTCAATTAAAATTGTTTCCTGAATGCTACAGGCACTCCTGCTGAGTTCTCTGAATGGGTGTGCACAAAAGTGAGCTTTGAGAGTTCTTGAGCTGATGGTGTTCCCATGGCACCTAAAGATTTTTCACTAGAGACAGGGCAGCTTGCACATTTCTTGTACTGCTATTCAGCTGTTTCTGCTGTTGCAGTCAGGTGCAAAGGGCAGCATGTTTAGAATGGTAAATATGGAGTTAGATTCCATTTTTAAATGTAAAGATAGGTGGAGGAACCTTTCCCCTAGTTACATGGGCTTGAAAACAGTATTTCTAAAAATGTCATCCAGAAGAATTACTTTCCAGTTATAAAGCTTTTCTTCCTTCTCAGGACTGTTGTGGTATTCTCAGCCAAAAACTTTTTGAAAAATGATTTAAAGTCAGTGTACACTAAGGTAAAGTAAAATACACTGTTTATATGTTCACAGAGGGTTCGAGGGCAGGGGACTGGCCTGAGAGTTTTGTTTTTGTTGTTGGCACCAGATTCTGTCCATCTGAGGGGCTGCAGCAGCTGCTGAGAGCTGCTTTGCTTACAGAACCCCTCTGTGTCACTATTTTTATGTGAAAGATAAAAACTGCGGGTTTACTTTTTTCTTTTCTTTGAAATACAAAATGGTTTGGGTAGGAAAGGTAGTTGAAGATTTCAGCAGTGTATGTCTCTCTTTCAAAAAATGCTCAAAAATTACATTCTTCAAAACTGTTCATTTCTGGCTCTCAAACAGGTGAAATATACTAGTAACCCCAGGTAAGATTCCCTTCTCCAAAACAGCCATCACCTTTTCCAAAATGTAATGGCCCTCAGATTTGATGACAAGGAGCAGATGAATGGAAGCTGTCTTGGGTAAGGATGGACAGTACCCTGCCTTCCTCAGGGAACATGCAGGATGGAGCTGTTCTGAAAAAAAACCCGCAACTGTGTCCATATGTAGCCATTCATGTATTTAACAGCTATACAAGCAATGACATTATTAATTAACCACACTGGTGTCAGGCATCACTCTGTCCCCATGCTGCTTGTAATCATTTTGTCACAGAATACTTTGATATTCAAGCACAAACTCTTGGTGAGGTTGGAGTGTATCTGATTCAATGCTGCACTTTTGGGCCACAGTGGGTTGATCTGAGCACACACCATTTGAAAACAGTAGCAAAGTCCAGTCACTTCTCTCCTCTGTTTGTTTGCTTGCTTGTTTGTTTGTTTGTTTGTTTGTTTTGTTGGGATTTTTTTTTTTTTTTTGTGAAAAAGAGCTCTTTAGGATACTCAGTTTTGATTAGCTTTAAAGCCATGGATAATTTTACTTCATCTGTATCAGATGAATTCTACCTGTGTCTTTTCTGTTATGACTTACAGGTTAATATATCTATATATAGTAATTTATAGCTACAGTAGTAATGGAGAAGGAGACAGGGTGCCAGGAAGGGGTTAAGAAGTCAGAATTTTCATATTGCAGTGTTGGCAAAATACAGAGGACTGTTCTCCTGGGGTTAGGATAGAAGATGCATGTTTGATGGGTGCTGTGAATCCATAATGCCTCCTCCTCAAGTGCTGCTACTATTGCTTTAGCTCAAAAGCATTTAACACCCACTTTGCCTACTTTGGTCATAAACCTTTTTGGAGTGGATTGGAAATCTGCCTCACTATGGTTTGTTTTCAAAGTGCTTCTTTTCCAGCCTTGAGGTTTCCATAGCAACCTGGATTATTTGTTTAAATTGGAGCATCCTGGCCTGTCCTGTCTGCACCTAAGTTCTGCTGAGATCTTGCAGCTATCACCTCCTCTTGACACACTTGGGAGTGACTGGTGATGGTTGACCATGACAGTGCTGGCCCTTCCCAAAGAGTCACCCACTCATCAGGATGACAGATGTGCACTTTCTCCCGTTGTCCTGTTTGATTTACCTCCTTCTACTGTGTAGTATTCAGTACAGCTTTGTGGAGTTATTGCCAGCTCCTGTGAAGCTGGCAGGTCCTTGGTGGCTCACGCTGGGAAAGCACCTCTCGAGGGAGCTGGGAGGCCTTGTTTTAAGTAAAGAAAGTGGGAACTGTATTGAGGAATTTTAATCAGAGTAAGGAGCAAGGAGATCTGTTCTATGACCCCCATTGTTTGATTCAGGTTTCCCATTAAAAACAATAACTTTGTTCCATTCAAACCGGAGATTTTGCTGGCTGAGTAAGACTTAGAGCAAAGTCTTGACATCACGGGATCATCCTGACATGCACTGCTCACTGGATCAGAATGGTGCTCAGGTGCAAGTTGTTTCCATCCAAACTTGTGTGTGCAGCTGCTTTGCTGGTTACAGAGGGTGTTACTTGTTCTGTTGCTCTGCTCCCATTGTGTAGGCATCACACAGATCCATGCTGAAGAGTGGGTTGACGTTACAGCTGATCTCTGAAATGTCGGTGCCAGCCCTCTGTCCCTGGGCATGTGTTTCCAGCAATGCCCTTGTGCCAAGGCAGGCTGCCATGCAGCTGAAAGGACACATGGACTAGAAGGAGCCTCAGTAGGGATTTGTAGCTGTGACTTATCACAGACTTATCACTGGGTCTTCATCATCATTAGGGAGGGCTGTGGGAAGGCTTCTCGTCCTGAAGAGCTGCTGATGCGGAGAGCAAAAGATAAAGCAGGAGTGAGCGGAGACGTGAGTTGCCAGAGGGTGTACTGGTTAAATATACAACCCACGTTCCCTGGCTGGTTTGTCAGGGTACAGGATCTACATGGTTCCCAGTTTCCTTTCCCCACCTCCTGCCTTTTGGGGGCAGCTCTGTGCCAGAGAGGAGACAGTCTGTCCAACTGACATGGCTTTAGCTTTAGCTGCCTTCAGGAGCTTGGAAAGGAGGGGCCACAAGGTGCAGGCTTCTCAAGTTTTTGGGAGAAGCAAGGGCAAGTGGTGGAAGAGGGATTGAAAATTGCCTGGTGGTATTTTCTGTTGGGAAGCAGTGGGAGGGAAAGGGAGGGGAAATGGTGGTCACTTCAGTGAGACAGTGTCTGACAAACTGTACATAATGCAAAATTTGCCAATACCTTTGCCAGTACCACTTTCGGAGCACTGCTGGAGCCATGACAGTTCATGCCAGAGAAGAGATTGTTACCCTGGAATAAGCTGACGAGCCAGCCTGAAGAAATGCTCCCAGGCCTCAGGGCAAGGAGAGTGATGGAGTGAGGCAGGGCAGGATAGACACAGGACACAGCATCTTGGTGCTGCAGCAGCCACATGTAGCAAAAACGTCCTGAGCATTGGCTGCTTCTCTGTAACATCCCTGTATTTTGCAGTAATTTTTTTTCCTGGTGACCTCACCAGTTACCTTTTGGCTTTACTTCCCTTGCAGAGACTAAAGTGGCTCTATTTTACCTTAGAAAAGATCATTCCTCAGCTTTGGGCGCTATGGGCTTTCATCTGACAGGAATGGGGCTATGCTTTTTTCTTTCTGCTTGTCCACATTAGCACCACTCCAGCTCCTCTTTGCAAGGCAGGGCTTCAGTTGCTGAACCATCACTTGCAATTTACTACTTTGGTTGTTACAGTTTTTGTCTGAAGTCCCCAGAAATGCTTAGAGATTGAACAAAAATGTCTCAAGGATTAGGTTACTTGAAGCCTGATGGTTCAATTGTCAAGAAACTTCTGTTTTAATCTCTAGACCACAGTTGATTTCTTTCTTGATTGCTTACAAATAGACTTATAAAGAGAAGAAAAAAAAATAATTCATTCTGCTGAAATAAGTGGATGCTCTACAGCTCTTTTAGCTGCAGAAGAAAATGGAAGAAAAAAATCTATCAGCAGTGTTAAGATCTGATTTGTGGCACCAACTTAAGATTTTTAATCTTGACTCGTACAGAAAAGGTTTTCCTTTTGTCCGACCTCCGAAGCAGCCAGACCCTTTGTGGCCATGCTCTCTGCTGGTCAGGCCCTCCTTGTTATATTGGTCCAAATCAGAGAGGATGGGAGGTCTCAGAAATAATTCAATTCAGCTCTTGCAAAGCTCAGCTCTTCAGTACAGAAGAGAAACCAAGACAAGTGCTCTGTGCTCTGCCAGCTCTGGGTTACTCTGGGCCTCCCTGGCAAGGAGCAGGAGAATCCTCCTCTCCTTGCTGCCTTTCCAGTAGCATTTCTGCTCTCCAGCTGACTGGTGTCCCAGGAGGCAGCACAGAATGCATGGCTATCAGCACCCTCCCAGCCATCAGCTCAGTGTGGAGCACGTGGAGGGTTGGAAATTCCCAGGATTCATCAGCAAAGCTCTGCCCTGCATGCACAAAGTCTTTTTTTCTTCCTAGACATTTTTAATAGTTTTATGGGGCAAAATATTTCTTCCAGATTTTGAACCTGAGACAGAATGAACGGAACTACAGATCCTAATTTCTGTGCTGCTTACTTGACAGGGTCACAGGAGCAGCTGGTCATGGTAATACCTTGACAGTTTAAGCCCTGGGAAGTTAGAGGTTTTACTTCATGTGGCAGCAACTTGTACCAGGAGGAATATTCAAAGCAGTCAGTATTTTAATTAGTTTAAAGTATAGTTTCATTCTTCAAAGAGCTGAGTTTTCTGCAGTCACTGGTCTTTGGTCATTGGAACCTCACTTTTTTCTTGTATCCTCATATCACTGTGTCCTGATGCATCAATAACAATGCTGGGAAAAGCTGCCATTCTATCTGATGCCTGTGAGGCCAAACAAGGGAAATTTAATGCAGCAGGTTTTTGTCAGGAAACACTTTGCAGCTCTCTTTCAAAACAAAGAGTTTTATTACTACATATATTATTACTGGTGTGGTGACAGCCAAATGCTGTTAACTTGTGAAGTGCAACTGAAACACTGACTTTTCACTTCAGCTATCACTTTACAATTTAAACAATTCTATGTAGGGAATAAAATAATACATTTCTGTGAGAAGCATTCATACAATTCAAACATTTTAGTCTGTACTTTCTCTTAATAGCATGAGGCAGAAGGTTTTTGGTTTTTATTGCAGCTTGTAAAAGGGCAGGCAGGACTGAAACATATATTTGAGGGAAAAGGAGCTTTGAACACACTTATTTTGTATTAACTGTGTGGGATCATGAGCTCCCCACAAGTACTGACAAGTGTTTGTCATGTGTGCCAGCCGTGCTGTGGGTGCGTCCTCGCAGCGCTGGCTGGAGGGGAACGGTCCCGCTCCCACGTCTGCTCCCAGGCCAGTTCCAGCCACTGAGAGGCACCTTTGGGCATGGGCAACCCCACAGTGTCCCTGTGCCAGGAAACCTTGAAAAAAAACCTTGAAACCATCCTCTTCTGTTGGGCCTGGGCTCACCTGGGGCATGTGAAACTGCTGTATCTAGGACTGAGGGAGTAAGAGGAAAGAGAAGCTGGGCTTCAGGGATGGGCTGAGGAGGATCATACCATGAAGCTGTCTGTAAAAAAGAACAAGTTGGGAATCAATGGCCTGGCTGAACTTCCCACTCATTACTTTAGGGAGACTTGGAAAGAAATGTTTCAGCTAAATGGCCAAGTTATATATAAAAATGAGATATACACAAATGTGACAAACCTTTTCTCTTAAAATGCTATTTTATCTAAAAATTACCTTAAAACCTCGGTAAGTATCAAGGGGGCACCATTTCTGTGGCAGATTGCCTGGTGAGATGTAAAAATCCTTCCATGCTCCTGTAATCTGTACACTGGACGTATCCAGTTTGAAACATCCCTCAGAGAACTTGCCCATCTTAGCAACTCCCTGCTGTGTTGGGAAGAGCTTTCTCATGGAAGTGGCTTTAGTAGAAATAAGTTTTCATAAGCTGCCTGCAAAGATCCCAGCAGCAGCCTGAGCCTCCTGCCACCACTCACAGGTACCTTGCTGCATGTAGCTGCCCTCCAGTGTATGGAAAGTGCTGTTAGGGAATTCTTCTCATGCTTTATTACCTGAGGCTTCTCTCTCATCTCACACTGTGGGGAACAGAAATCATGGTGCTTGGGGTGTGAAGGAGCCCCCCAGCCTATGGGAGGCTGGAAGCAGAGTGTGCTGCAGAACAAGCCAAATCTTCTCTTGCCTCTGGAGATTTCCAGTCCTGCAGCAAAGGCTCTGCCAACAGCTGCCTGCTGCGAAGGGGAGATGTGGTTATTCCTCACTGCTGTAGGGCTCTCCAGGGCTGCCCCCAAATGATGCCAAGTAGGATCCCCCTTGGCATGGCCCAGGGGAATGTGAGGGATTTAGAAAAATACTTCAAAGGACACGTCAGGCATTTAAAATGCTGGCTGCATGTTGGCCTGTTGGTTGCCCACTGTGAGCATGAGGGGGTGTGATCCTTACTGTAGGATTATCCTCAGACAGTCAGCTCCTGGGCTGCCTTAGCTTTAATTTAATTATTTCAAAGGGAGAAAATGTTAATAGGCTACTGAAGTCAAAACAGTGGAAGGGAAGGTAAGGGATAGGAGAACCCTGAGTGTGTAGGTCTTGGGAGTTGTTGGCCAGTTAATTTTCTGGTGTAAATGCATTCACACATACTGGAGAGAGGCCTGGCTGCCCAGGTATGCTGTGTTCTGTGTGCTGCAGTTTTGTTATGATAGCTACAAAGAAAGTTTGTTTTTCTCCAGGCAGTGAGTTTCATCTGGGTCTTGTTGGGTAACTTGGGGTCCCCCATAAGAAAGGTACACTTTCAAATTTAAATCAGATGTGTATGCAGAGAAAGACGCACCAAGACTTCTGATATTGAAGGTAGTTTGTATTTGATGCCTGTTTATTGGTGTGTTATCTCCAGTTTGTAAGCAGTATCTGTTAGGTTGCAGTTGGCTGAATGTTTTTATTGCTATTTTAAAAATAGTTGTTCCAAGATACAAATCCTAGTGGAGAGAAAACAGCAGCAACTCCTTCCTCTTTCCTGATAAAAAAACCCAGACCAGTATGCTGAGTGGAGATGTACACGGTGAGGCACTGTGGGGTGGCTGGAAATGCCACCTGCCAGGACAGCAAGAAGCAGCTTTTACTCTTGAGTATGTTTTTGGAGGATATTTGAAACTTACATGCTGGGCATGTATTAAGGCATCTTGCTGGGAAGTATCTTATCCTGCTGGCTCTCAAGGGACCCCATCAACTCTGACAGACAGCGAAGTAACTGCTGTGTTTTGGGACATGAACTGTGGTGTTCACTGTGACTGCTCAGCTACAGGCCCTGGCCCTTCAAAAGTTCCTTTTCCTGCAGGAAGAGGTGGGTATCTCTCTACATGCTCTTAATCTTTCCTTTCCCTTCTATGGCATGAGATCTGACAGCCAGCAAAAGGCTGTGTGTGTGTTTCCAATAATCACATTTTTAAATGAATAACCAGATGACAAGATAACTTCCATGCTGTTTCAGCAGCAATAATTGCTGCTATAAAACCGGCAATTTAACTACACAACACCCCAAATATGAATATAAAATGTTCCCAGCTCTGGTAAAGGTTCCATACTGCCCCTGTGCAGTGTGCTGGCATACAGTATGGCTTCATGAAAGGAAATGAAATCTTGAAATCAGGGAACAAAATGAGCAGAATGCAAAAGAGATGAATTACGATGAAATGGAATGCAAATGAAAAAATACTGGAAAATTTTGAGACTAAGTGAAAATATTTAAATGGAATGGGATGACATGCGGTACAGCGAAAAGTTTCAAAACTTGCTGAAATGACACATACTGAAATACCAAAATCAAGGAACAAAGTGAACCACAGAGACAGAAGAAGAATTATGATGAAATTTGCTCAGGTGCACAGCACATGGGTGGTAGCAAGTAGCAATGTTGGGCTATGGCTGTGATCCACTTGGCATGCCTTTTGCAGCTGCAGTGTCCCTGGAGCTCTGGGCTTTGTGGTTTTCTCAACCCTAACCCGGAGCAGAGCAGTGAAATCAGCATTTTCCAAGGCTGAGGTGCTCAGCCCATGGGTGCTGCCAAGGAGAGAAGTGTGGAGGGAGCAGTGGTGGTGCAGTGCATTGGGGTTTTTTGCAGTGAAATGGATTGAAATGTGCTGTAAATGATACTCCTTGAACTTATGCGATTCCATTTCCTTTCATGAAAAGAAGAATTTTCATTTCATGAAAGGAAATTAAATCTCCAAACCAGAGAAGGAAGGTAACTGAATGCACAGGAGAGGAGGTAGGAAATGATAAACATTTGAAAGAAAACCCAAAAATTCTGAAATGAAGGGAAAGCATGATGACATAAGTTGCAATAAAAAGTTCCAAAACTTTTCTAAATGATACCTGTTGAATTCTCCATATCAAGGAGCAAAGTGAGCCAAACACACAGGAGATGAATTGTGATAAAAAGAAGTGCAATAAAAAAAAAGTCTGAAATGAAATGAAAACAATTAAATTGAATGGGTTGACATGAAGTGCAGTGAAATGGACTGAAACTTGCCGAAATGTTACTCATTGAAATCACAAGATTTCATTTCCTTTCATTAAATAATGCTGGGAGAAAGTGAAATTAAGGCCATGATTTAAACTACCTGAGTAAATATTTTTTTATGTTAGCACCTTGGAGATCTAACTCTGGAGATTGTCACAGGATATATTTTCTAATTTTTCTCAAATAATATCTTCAAGGCCTCTCAGTTATTACCATGGTGATCTTGCTCCAACTCAGCATTGAAATTTCCCAAAGCATTTTATAATCATATTTGTGAGGGTATTAAGTATACCTGAGTTTGCCTTCATACTGAACTTTCTGTAGGAAACTAGACAGGCAGCTTGTACTGGGACATGTGTTGAAATTCAGGTATCAAGTCAGCCAACCTTTTTTTGATAGAACCTTGGATACTTTTGGGTTAGAGCAGATTAAAATTACCTTGCTTCGAATAAATGTGCAATGTTTTTCTGCACTGCCAGAACAAGACTCCTCTGTCATCTTGTTTTTGCATGAGAGGCAAGCTCAGCCCCAGAAATCCTCCAAGCTGGTCATCAGGCTTGCCTTCTTAGAGGTCTGTACTGAGGAAACAGTTCAGGCTTTGCTGTAGAATCAAGTTGTCAGGAATTTAAGTGCTTGTAAATGGAGTTTTTGGAGAGAAAGTTGTTGCACTGCAGCAGGGATGTATGGGCTAAATTTAGCCACTAAAATAAACTGTAAAAAACATAGCCTTCTGCAAGCTGGAATGATTCAATTTGACCAAACATAAAAATGTTCCCTTATTAAGCTAATCGTATCTCCCAGCAAAAAAAAAAGCTTCGAACTGGTTCTGGCCCTAAAGATGCCTTGGGGAGCCAAGAAGCCAAGAGATTGCAGCCAGGTTTTCATAAAGCCTAGGCTCCTAATGTTGCTTTTGCACTGGCAAGGAGCAAAACCAGCCAGCCTTCTGAAAACACACCACCAAGTGCCTCTGGTCCCCTCTCTCCCAGAACTGTGTTCTTGCTCCATTTTAGCCCCTTTGAGACAGGGCTGTAATTAATATGGTTTGTTTCCAGTGCAGGTCCTGAAACATTCCAACTGCTAAGGCAATTTGAAAGGGGGAGGGACCTAAGTCCTAAGACTAACCCAAAGACAAGGCTGAAAGTCTCTGATGGTGAGCTTACAGAAACAAGGCCATTTTTGTGTGCTGGACTATGGCACAAGATGTGTATTTTGTATGTAAGCTTCTGGGTTTTTTGTTTTTTTTTTTTTTTCCAGAGCATTTGCCCTCCTCTGCACAAATAATGTGTTTCGTGGCAAAACACAATAAACTCACAGTGGCTGCAGGTGCCCCAGCCTGGGCACAGACCCAGGGCTGCTGGGGTAAGTGTAGATTCCACTGTGGGCTAATTGAGTCTGTGCTGGCAGTACCTTGGGTGCCTCCGCCCTGCGGTGCTGTGCTGCATGTGCACACTGAGCATGGGGGTACTCAGTGACTGCTTGGCAAACCTCGGGGCCCTGAGTGCGTTGTCCTTGTCCCCTTAGCATCACAGAGCAGAATTCCTGCCACTGTTGCTAAGCCTCCACTTCCTTCCCGGTTCCTAACCAAGCTTCAAAAATATCCTCGAGTGGGTGAAGCTGTACTAGAGAGTGTCTTTGTGGGAATCATTTCGCATTAGCCCTGAAGAGGGGACAGACTAACCATTTCAGGCCCTTCCTCCCTCATGCTTTTCTACTCCTCCTCCCTCTAGCTCCTTTCCTATTCCTATCCTAAGTTTTTCTTGTGCTGTTGGGTTTTTCCATCACTGAGGGTGCTTGGCACGCACAGCTTTAAAGCGTGGTTCCAGCCGTCGCTAATTTGCAAGCTTTTGTTTCAGCTCGGCAATGCTTGTATGCCATTTTCTGGCTGAGGATCTGATTCTGCATCATATCAAAGAAGCACCACAGAGTTCACAGGGAAATGGAAAATTTTAGGATCCCTTCTAAAAGGGAAAAAAAATGGAGTCACAGTGAAGGAGGTATTTAAGCTTCGTAAGAGGAGGCAGACTTGGGAACAAGATCCCAGTCCTGCTTAGCCCTCTGTCGCCGATGGTTCTTGCCTGGGTCCATCCTGCAGTTTAGATCTGGGTCACTGTAACATTGGGGTATTCAGATTTGGGCTTGCTTTGGAGCTTCCTTTAACCGTGGGTTTGTTACTCAGACGGGTAGCGATCAGCTGCAAGCTGATGTGACGAGTCTGTGGGTACTCTTTCATAGCTATAGAAATCAGGGTATTGATAAAAAAAAACAGCGCGGTGAGACGCAGAAAGCTGGAGTACTGCTTGTCAGTCCGGGACCCGTCTGAAGCTCCACTGTGCGCCGCGGGGCAGGAGAGGGATGCCCTGGAGGTTAAGGGGAGAGGAGGCGGGAGGGGGCGGCGGGACCGAACGCGATGGCTCCCCCGGCCCGGGCTCTGCCCGATCCCCCCCGCTCCGAGGGGACGCGGCGGGCGGGGGCGGCGGTGCGGGGACACGTCATGCGGAAAGGAGAGCCCGGCCGGCCGCGAGTGGGCTCCGCTGCGGCCCGGGTGCGCTGCCGTCTGAGCATGCTCCCGCGGGGCTCCGCCGGCCTATATAGCAGAGCCGGGGTGCCGACGGCAGCGGCTCTGCTGAGGCAGCGGGGGAGCTCTGCTGCACACCGCGCTCCGGTCCTCACCGTACTGCGCCTCTCTGCACCGCTCCGCTCGGCACGGTACCGCAGCGCGCCGCTCGGTTCCGCACCGCGCCCCGCTCCGCTCG